>JAPFBL010000881.1:4775000-4953306 GCA_026182355.1 Hermatobates lingyangjiaoensis
TATTTTTTTAGGATCAACAAATAAACACATTCATTGACATAAGTAATGACCACCAGTGAATCTTACATGAATGCAAGTACTAGATAACTTCAAAGTTACAACATACCTTATAACGGAGAAGGCACATAAACTGGAATCATTTCATCCAGACATTTCACTGAAGAAAGAAGCTCTAAGTAATTAATTGACAGCAACAAATTGTAATGAACAAAAACTTTTATCTTCTAACAAGTCACCTCAACCATAGGTACAATGCAGAAATGAAAATCAGTTTACCGTAAAAAATAACCCTAATCAATTTATTTTGAAACATAATTAAATAAACAAAAGCAATAATATTGATATATCTTCTCGACCACTGATTTTTCAAGTTCACAGAAGGGGTATCTGTTATGATGCTGCTAGATAAAAGCATAGACGGATAAATAGTGTGTTTCCTCAAAAACAAGCCTTGAAAATGTCAAACAACTTTTGGTGAAACGTCGGCATATAATCAGGATTGCATTTTTATGACCAAAATCCTCAAGAACCCCTTTTGTGAACTTAAAAGTAATAATGTTAACTGTATCTGAATTAGACAGATGATAGATTAATCATCAAAACTTATTGAGGAATTTAACAAAACGAAAAGCTAATATCGAAGATTTTCACATGAAAGAAGCTATTTTATTAGGTAAAGTGTTATGTGGGAATCCTAAAGACTCAGGTAACGAATCTGAGTCAAACAGAGAAATGTCGATCTTTGGAATGCGGATATTACAAAAAAAGAGGACATATTCTGTTGAAATTGATGATTAAATTATTTTTGACGAAAAAAACGCAGAAGAAATTAGCATAAAGGAGTAGAGAGTATACATAATAAAGTTTTCTGATTATCATAATTAAAGAGTATTGGAGGTTATTCAAGTCTAGTTACCTTATTTGGATTCAAGACCAGCCGCCATGCTTTAACACCAGTGACACTCTTTTACAAAGAGATGATAGATTAACTACTGAACTTCTTCACTATATGTAACCTTCTACATATAACCAAATAACTTTCAATAAACTCCCATCCATCTTCTGTACGCCACTCACTGTAAGCCGACGATGTCGTTTTTGGTCTCCCACTCTCTTTTCTCCTGAAGATGGATTATCCGAAAGTTGGAGTTTGTAACTGTGCCTCTTTTTCTGTGTTTCTATTCTTCGTTTTTGAACTTATTTGTGTCCAGTTTGCATCAACTTTCCCATTTTAAAGTGTATATATATATATATATATATATATATATATACACTTTAACACATAGAAAAGAACACAGAAAGACACTACAGAACTCACTTCGATATTTCGACATCCGTCGTCATCGGGAAGAAGAAATATTTCAGTTTTATTGGCACTGGTTCTAGTCTAAGGTTGGTGTTTGGACTCCGAGTAGTCGGAGTGTCCTCGTAGTTCCAGTTTATTGCCGTGTTGTTCTTCATTATTCCTATTGCATCGTGGGTCTGTAGTTTATTGTAGTCATTTATCTGTTTGATGATTCTCGTGTTTTCTGTAAGGTCCTCCCGGGTCAGCTCTGTATTATGTTTCTCCAAGGTATGCTTTTTTATGGCTCCACTTTGCAGGTGCATTGTTAGCCGTCTTGATAATGTTGTCCTCGTCATTCCGATGTATTTGGCGTTAGCCAGGAGCTCACACTCTCCTTTCGTACATCTATACTCGTAAATGACGCTGACTTTCTGCAGGTCATCTTTGGTGGTATTCGGGCTATTTCGTATTACCAGATTGGTTGTAGTTTGAGACTTGTAGTGGATGTGGAGTTGTATTCGGTCGTTGGGTTCTAAGCATTTAACATTCCACTTGAGGATCTGTTTTAACACCTGCTCATCTGTTTTGTAGGCCTCCGTGAATTGGCCTACATATATATATATATATATCTGGTTTGTATATATGGTTTATATCAGTCGGTGGACGCATACACGTCTCCACTCCTTCGTTCCTTCTCCTTTTTTTCTCTCCTCTCCTAAAGACGGCAAGACATCCGAAATGATCGAAAATCGTGAGTGTTAGTCCTTTTTTATGTGTTCCACAGTTATAACTTTATTAAGTTGCAACATTATAATTATCTAATGTTGTATTATATATATAACAATTTCTCACATAAAAACGTGAAATAACAATCAATGAAGAAACCACTAAATAATATATATATATATATATATATATATATATATATATATATATATATATATACAGTTTGGTGACCACAAGAATGATAGCAAACAGTAGAAGTATGCTATCAATAAACGAACCCTCAATTTTCATTTTAGACGAACCCTCAATAAACTCTGCTGTTTTTTTATATTTATATTCAAAAATAATATTTACCAAAACTTTACATCTCTAAATAATCAGTTGAGATTGAAGAAGCAATGCTTAATAAATATTTGTTTACATAGAAGGCAACCAATTCGGGCTGGTTTGGGGATGGAGGAAGTTTGCTAAAGACTTGATAATGGAAGCCAGTGCTTGTATGTGATGACCCGCTCCCTCATAGACATTGAATCTGTCTTCTATGTTGTACTTTGCATTAATTTGTCTTTTTTGTTTCGTCGACTATTCAAACACGTTGAAACGTTTATTAGTGGACTAAACGTAGCTAATGTATACTTAAGTCAATTAAAGTGCGTAATCACCGCAGTCGTAGACTTGCTTATTAAAATGCAAGCCTCCGGCTACACGACATCCTGTATTTGGTTAATGGCCGTTAATTTTCTTAATTTCTATTAGCTAAAATTAAATTAACCTGGAATTAAGTTTAGACTGTCTTCGTTCCCTTTATCAGTTTGGCATAAATTAAAAGGAAAAGCAAAATTTCAAATGTATGTCATGAAACTGAACATAGAAATCTTCTACCTGCCGTCTCTCCAGAAGACATAAAGATGTCAGTCTTGAATCTCTACAGTCGTTAAAAATGTCAACTCTAGCAAATTTGAATGAGGTAAAATTTCCGAACAGCCAGGAATGTGAAATGAAGGCAGAGTGGTTTGGCCTTAGTTGACTTCTCTGGCTAAGAATACAAATGATGCAGTGTTTGGCCAGCAGAAAGGAGTCCAAGTCTAGAGGTGGGTTAGGAAAACGATGGCTCAAGATAGACGTGATTCAAAACCGATTGGACAAGAAAACTAATGACCCAGCGACTGAGGTTGATGTTCGTAATAACTGTTTAAGATAGGTGTTTATAGTTAGCAGAAATACAATAATTACATTTTTATTAGAGAATATTTTGAAATAGCTTTTAATGTTTTATTTGCAATTAACCATCTAAGTACACATAAAATAAAAGAAAATACCATTCTCCTGGCATTAAACCACACTTCACCATCCATTTTATAATCAGCTGATTTCAAAATGATCTCCCTCTAAAATCTTCAACTATGATTAGAATTAGTTAAATTACTTCCATTATATACTATTAAAACTAAAGTGCTATTAAAATTATGAGAAAATATACTATGAGACCTGTCTCACAGGCTCGACCGGTTTCGATCTTCTTCAGAGTAATCTCAAAGCAATAAGTCGATTTGTCTTTACTTAATTGTTTTCTTTACTTTTGCACTCCGGCTTTACATTGATGTGAAGGATGGACACTTTCTGAACGGTTAAGCGGCTGTGAAACTTTTCAGGGTAATATGGTTGGTTTATTTCTATTATAATAATAAAAATTTCTGTGATACTACAAATAAAGAAACATCGCTGTTAATTTTGTTGTTTTTGTTTCAGGTATGACCCAAACATGCCCACTGTTTATAGAAAACATGCAACACGAGACCAGTGGTAACTAGTCTATTTGCAAATATTACTTTAATTGTAAAGTGAACAGACACACACCATATATTATATATATATATTATATATATATATATATATATATATATATATATATATATATATATTCAAAGTAAATTCTTCTTTTCCGACTGTTGGGTCATATAGTTTGAAATTCGTATATTTGGGGAACAGTCCTTCATTTATACATGTGAGATTAAATTTTCTGCCCACTTTTGTCTTAATTAGTTTTTTGGATTTCTTTTCCAAATCTCGAAGTCTTAGAAGACTCTTTCTATATTTCAAAGTAAATTCTTCTTTTCCGACTGTTGGGTCATATAGTTTGAAATTCGTATATTTGGGGAACAGTCCTTCATTTATACATGTGAGATTAAATTTTCTGCCCACTTTTGTCTTAATTAGTTTTTTGGATTTCTTTTCCAAATCTCGAAGTCTTAGAAGACTCTTTCTATATTTCAAAGTAAATTCTTCTTTTCCGACTGTTGGGTCATATAGTTTGAAATTCGTATATTTGGGGAACAGTCCTTCATCCTTTCCAACAGTCGGAAAAGAAGAATTTACTTTGAAATATAGAAAGAGTCTTCTAAGACTTCGAGATTTGGAAAAGAAATCCAAAAAACTAATTAAGACAAAAGTGGGCAGAAAATTTAATCTCACATGTATAAATGAAGGACTGTTCCCCAAATATACGAATTTCAAACTATATGACCCAACAGTCGGAAAAGAAGAATTTACTTTGAAATATAGAAAGAGTCTTCTAAGACTTCGAGATTTGGAAAAGAAATCCAAAAAACTAATTAAGACAAAAGTGGGCAGAAAATTTAATCTCACATATATATATATATATATATACGTTCCACGATGAATCACAAACACAGAACTAAGGAACAAACACACTTACTGTCTCAAATTTTCGTTCGAACCGTCATCAGGAGAGTTGAGTTAGGGACACCAAGCGCACTTGTGAAGTGACGGTTGGGTCTCCAGCCAAAGTGTGTTTGGTCCTTAGTTCTGTGTTTGTGATTCATCATGAAACGTTTGTTATCCTTTTGCATCGTTTTCCTGTTTACAATATATATATATATATATATATATATAGTATACATTTTGATAGCAGTCCTTCCTTGACTCACACATTATTGAAAATGACATCAAACATAGCTGACACCTGTTTCTTAACAAGTTTCTGAATTTTTCTAAATAACACTCTCGTTATTTCGTCTACACAATACATCTCCTATAGACGAAACATTCATTCGAAACATGTCGACATGTCCTTTATCGTGTAGACGAAACAACGAGAGTGGTATAGAAAAATTGAGAAACCTGTTAAGAAACAGGTGTCAGTTAAGTTTGGTGTCATTTTTAATATATATATATATATATATATATATAAATTCAAAACGAATTTTTATTTTAAAAAAGTCCGCTGGACCGTTTCTTTTAATTGGTATATATATATATATATATATATATATATATATATATATATATATAGAAGCACTTCGATCGCCTTGGATTTGAGACTACCGACTGGAAACATTAGTTGCTTTCCACTCCCACTCCTGAACGCACGTATCTTTTCTTCTTCCCTTCTACTCTCTTCCCCTGGTGACGAACTTCAGTTCTAAATATTGATCCAGTAAATGTTCTTGTTTCTTTTCTGTGTTTGTCTTTTTTATTTATTTAGCTGTCCGGTTTGGAATGTTTAGTATTTTTATATATATCAGAGAGACAAAAGTCAATCTAGCAGGACAGATTACACTTAAAATAAACTGTGACACATAGAAAGAAACATAAGAAAGACTCACTTTTCAATATTTTGACCCTTACGGCGCTTCCAAACTCGTTTGAATTTAAACCGTTACTTTATTTTTATTTTTTTATATAACTTTTTGTTTTTAACTTTTTTTGTAACTTAATATTTTTCATTTTTATTTTTTGTTTTCTATTTATAATTATTTTACTTTATCATAATACATTTTTTAGTACATATTTTTTTACAATTTTTATTTTTTTTAAAAATTCTCTTTAAATAATTGTTGATATATTTCCTTTATTTTCTGTTTTCTTCCTCTTTATTCTTTAACTTTTTCTTTGATCTCGACTCCTTGGTTTTTTTTTATTTTTCCTCCAAAGCAACAGCACTGCTTTAGCCCTCACCCAGAGAGTTCTTCAGTTGACTGTCGTCGCCATATCGTCTCCATAAATTCACTTCTTCTCCTGAGGACGACCGCCATATTGGTTGAAATATTGAAAAGTGAATCTTTGTTATGTATCTTTCTATGCGTCACAGTTTATTTTAAGTATATTATATTTTACTATACATTCGTATAACTGAGGGGCAGGCTCTCATTCATGCAAGTTACATTGAAACAAATGTTTCCAGTTTTACTGATTTTCTAATTAATTTTTCTACTTTTCTCACGTAGGACTTCTATAAACTTGAAACAAGATACACTAGTTCACCTTTATTTTTATAATCTAAATGGTAAAACGAGGATTCTCGTTATAACATAACAAGTTTCATAAGGTACAGTAAAACACAACAAATCTAAACTTAAACAATAAATTAAATAAACAGCACTAAGTAAATATTACACATGAACATAGTAAAGAAGGTTATCGAAAGGCAGGGGGCATGGTGAGATTTCACCCGGGTCCTGGTTATACCACCGGTAGAAGGGGAGAGAAGGAAAGAAATGAAAATTAACAAAAAAATAATAAATACAGATAAATTAAGAAAAAATCTTACTAATAAATATTAATAAAAAATGAATAAGGAACAAAAATTTGTATTAAAAGTACTAAAAAATAATCATTAACGACTTGGGTTAAGCCCATGAGCCAATATACTTCTTAAAAGATAAATAAGAGCTTCTTCTGAAGCTTTAAAAGTACATTAGAGTTAGTTATAAATCTGTCTAAGGCCATGTACACAATCATTGAAACTGAGTCCGTGAGAACTGGCATAAATCATAATATATATACGCAATAATCTTTCAATCAAAACAAGTAGTTTTCGTCAGAGTCCAAACTCACACATTCCAAAGTAGTGAACACTTGTTTTTATTAAAAGTTTTAGTCCTTTTTCTGACTTCTTACTGTGGTTTAGATTTTTATTTCATGTGTTCATTGTGAAATTTCGTTACATATATGCTATATTCAACCCGTTCAACCCTTATTCAATAAAAACTTTACAACAGAATAGCTATTAATTAATAAAAACTTTACAACAGAATAGCTATTAATTTTTTATTAAAATATAGGATAACATTTAGTAACACACTTTTTTCATAGACCAAAATATGTCTACATTTCTACTAATCTTAGAGTGTCATGGAACGTAGGTTTAAAAAAGACTTTTGGTCCAGATATTAACAACTGGTGATATTTCAGCTATTTATGTAGCCATATTTAATGTATAGAAAATTTAATAACAAATAAGCAAAGTTTATAAGTTAAGATGACGAAAGCACAATTGATATAAATCGTTGATATAATTAGTTTTCTAAGGCATTCAAGTACTTAGACAATAATTTAATTTTCTAATTATTTAATTAAGTAATTAACTATTTAATCCTTATAATATTAAGTTATTTAAATTATATAGTTATAGTAAAACTGATTTATTAATTTCATACTGATTTACAAGTCGGTTCAAGAAAAAATATGTTTGGTCAAATGTTTTCCTCAATATTGGGTTACCATCAAGTAACTGGTTATAGTTAGTTCTTAATACAAGTGTTCTGTTAAACAGTAAATGTTAATATTACGATGATAACCAGCTACTAAAAGTACGATAAACCAATTATAAGTCTGGCGAAAACTACTGCAATTATAGCTTGAACAGGCAAGTTACAACAATGTTCTCTTTTATGGCCTTCGAAGATCGCAGCGTTGATAGAGTTCCATTAAATAAAACACACTATAGAACCTCTGTAGTGTTTCAAATAAAATTGAGAAAGGTAGCCAAATTTATTGAGTGTCGAGTATGAGTTATGGGTATTGGTGTGTATGTGTGTGTGTGTGTGTGTGTGTGTGTGTGTGTGTGTGTGTGTGAGTGTGTGTGTGTGATGTGTGTGTGTGTGTGATTGTGTGTGTGTGTGTGTGTGTGTGTGTGTGGTGTGTGTGTGTGTGTGTGTGTGTGTGTGTGTGTGTGTGTGTGTGTGTGTGTGTGTGTGTGTGTGTGTGTGTGTGTGTGTGTGTGTGTGGTGTGTGTGTGTGTGTGTGTGTGTGTGTGTGTGTGTGTGTGTGTGAGTGTGTGTGTGTGTGTGTGTGTGTGTGTGCGCGCGTGTATGTGTGTGTGTGTGTGTGTGTGTGTGTGTGTGTGTGTGTGTGTGTGTGTGTGTGTGTGTGTGTGTGTGCGTGTATGTGTGTGTTCAATCATACTTTCTATTTCAATTTTTTTCTTCATATTAGTTTATATTATTGGTCTAAATAATTGAGTGTGTGAATTTCTCATATTCTCATGTACATACACACATAGATCCACACTTTTTAGTCCTTCTATAAAATTAGAGGACTAATAAAGTCAGGTATTAGTTTAGTTTTTTCATAGTTTTTAGTTAGACCATTGAAAGAACAAGTTGAAATCATATATTCAAAGAAATGTAGTATTTACTAGCAAACGTACCCGTCTTTGACGGAATCAAAAATTCTATTATACTTGGTATTCCAAAATATCAATTATAGTATTATACTAATACTACAATTAGAAGTTATAGAATAGTAGAAAATACCATTATTAGTACAGTGCTAAAAAAAAGCCTCTGTATACAAAGATTAGATTTTAAGTTAGACATACACAAATCTACAATCAATGTTTCAGCTTTATATGTCTTATGGTAGCAATATTTTGTGGACAAACCGACAGACAGAAATTATTCTAAGGGTACATGTGGCTACTCTGAAGTATGAAACGTAAAGAAAACTTGAAATGAGTTAGTTCTAATTAACGTGCTCCCAGTCAAAAGCTAGCACGCAAGCCACTGGGCTACTCTGGTTCCATACCTTACTTTATTACCAGTGTTTATATTACGCAAATATTAAATTAAAAAAAAATATTTTTGTTGTGTTTATTTATAATACATTTGCACTACTGACATCGGCGAGCAAGCAAGCTACTGGCAACCCTGGCTAGATCCCTTTACTTTATTACCATCTTTTATATTATCCACATTTTAAATTCAAAAAAATATTTGTTTGTTACATTTATTTATAATACATTTGCACTACTGTCATCGGCGATCACGCAAGCCACTGGGCTACTCTGGTCCCATACCTTACATTATTACCAGTGTATTTATTAAGCAAATATTAAATTAAAAAAAAGGTGACAGTTATATATCATACATAGCAAACGTACCCGTCTTTGACGGAATCAGAAGTTCCTGTTTTGGTTTATTGCCGTGTGCCTATTGCCTTTCGGCTATACCACGGAGGAATCAGAAGTTCCGTCATTTTTGGTATTTCAAAATGTCATTAGAAATTATAGAATAGTAAAAAATACCATTATTACTACAGTGTTAAACAAATGCCTCCAGCTTATACACTACATTAGCTGTCTGTCCTTCAGGTTCATGGTAGAAGAAAGAGTTGAAACCTCTGACCGTTGAGCATGTAAACTACATTTGACCATGTGAGAAAAACTTGGTTTTGCTACCTTGTATTCCTGCGTTAGATGAAGTCTCCCTTTGCGACTTAGTTAACGTCATTGCGAAATAGACTCTGACCGGACTTTGCAATCATTTCAACGTAAACAGACAGTGGCTCGGAATCAATGGTATGTGAAGTATACACACAGACTCCCCAATACCACATCCAGTCATTATGTCCGCCTCTATGGCATATCTGTGTAGAGCACGAACTCAGAGTCGTGTCCCGTTGCAGAGTTTTGGGGCACTCATGTTTCGTAACATGAAATTTGTTACTGCTACTAAATTGTAGCATGATTGGTGCTCTACTTTAAGTTTTTACTCATGAGCAGGCAGTCCAGGAGAAATAAATTCAGAGTCAAGAAATTCAATTAGATAATGAACTGCTTCTTCGTCACTAATCCAATCTCTTTACTGACTTGTAAGTTCTTTCCTCGGCTTCATATAGCGTAAGAACTTGTTTGTTGATTTTTCCTCCCTGTTCATATTAAGAGTTGAGAATTGCTCGTTTACAAAACATTTATTCTCAATAGATAGTACATCCTTAACTCTGTGAAACACCATTTCAATGATGTCAAATACGCAATATATTCATATGCTCAATTGAAATTAAAATCAACTAACAATACCTACTTGCCACACCTGTGTATTTTCAAAACAAACTTGTCTGTGAAGTTAGGAAAATACAGCTAAAAGCCCCATAACTTCGCTTCTGTACTGAATTAATAATCTATTTAGAGCCCATATTTTAAGTTAGGCACACACAAATCCAGTGTCAATGTTTCAGCTCGCTATGTCTTATGGTGGCTGAGTTTACTTGTGACAAACATTTTTGCGTTAAACGTCCATAACTTCACTTCTACGTTGAATTTCCAATCAATTCATAGCCTATATTTTAAGTTAGACCTACACAAATCTACTGTAAAAGTTTCAGCTTTATATGTCTTATGGTAGCTGAGTTTACCTGTGACAAAGTTTTGCGGACAAACCGACAAACCGACAAACCGACAAACCGACAAACCGACAAACCGATAAACCGACAAACCGACAGAAATTTTTCTAAGGGTGGATTCGGTTTCTCCAATGTATGAAACGTAAAGAAAACTTGAAATGAGTCAGTTCTAAGCAATGTACAGACAAAATCATTATTTTATTTATAAAGATTGGAAATATGTACGTATAAACATCGTGCCTCGGCAAGTACTACAATTTATCCCATGGTTATAAAATGTGGGTAGTCTATTGCTCTATATATATCAACTCTAAACAAACTTAAATCGGTTTTTTGTACTAATTATGCACAGTAACTACTATGCACTAATTAAACTTACATTTTAGGCTCAGGTTATGTGTCAAAAACATGTAAGTTATGTTATTTACCTGCTCGTGGAATATAATTAACTGGGAAAATAGTCAGGGATTATGGGTATATTATTACTCATGCGAGTAACTTGAAAAGCACCCACATTTGTTGTTTTAATTAACAAAGCTACTGTAACATAACGTACTCTATCTTGAGCAATTAACAACTTTTACTACTGTTGTAATAGTTTCCAAGAAGACTAAATTATTCCTCACACAGAAAAAAAAATTATTCTACCACCGGATGCAGTTTATCATAGTTTCCATTTGAAGTAGCTGTTATATTTACAAGGTAGTCTCACTCAATAGATACGCCAAGACACAACGTGTGTTTTATTGATTTAAACTGTGTCTAAGGTGGTGTTGCTGGAGGAGATATACAATTGTTTGAAAACGAAACATATATCATTATGTACAAGCAAGAAGAGCGTTTTTTTCCGGGTCCAAAAGCAATTTACCTTGGTGGGTAAAACTTAATGAAGCTTCAAGAAACAGAGTGGCGTGTAATTTGCATTACCTGCTCACAGAGCCAGGACAAAGAGCTTGTCATTACAATTATTCCATTTCCTCTTGGAATTAAAACAGAGGACGGTGTAAGAAGTCACTATCAGTCCATCTATAATTCAGACCCCCATGCAATAATATGATTAACTGTCCCACATTCGCCCAATTACAATGGCCATCTTTTTTGTAATTATGTTATGGCTGACACCGAATCTCGATTAATGTAGAGGGCCGTTTTAGATCAACCCTTCTAACGACATAAGTGGCCATAAACTGCGATATTATAATACTCTGAGCTGAGAGAAAAAAGCCATTACTGGTGGACGGAAGGTGGTGGGGTGGAGACCCGCAGCTTTCATTAGACCCCTTCGCAGCCAAATTATTATCAAATTACGGATAGCTCACTTATAAAATTAGAAACGATTATGTAAAACAAATTTAGCTTGAGTTGGGTGGTGGGCGGGTAATTTGTTAGGTAAAGTGTGGCCTAGTGGACGATTACCGGTAATCATGGGGTAATTGGTTACCGGAAATGAGGTAGCGAATGGCAGAGGGAAGGAGCAGTGAGTCAATTACCGAGACTTGGGGACATGGGACAACAGAGAAGCGCCGCCGACGTCTGTGTCCCACAAAAACTAGCTGGCTGGCTGAGGAAGGAGAGGCTGGTCGACCGACGCTGCGTCTGGACAGCCGCTGGCTGTCACCCGACCTTCTCTCAGGCGCTACTGTTAGAGAAATGACAATGAAACATAAGGTTATTGCCGAGAAATTTACGATCAAACAACCCTCTCCCTTCACTCTGTCTCACCTCTCCCTCTCTGTCGCTCCCTTCGTCCCATCTCATACCTGTTCTTACCTATATATGTAGACTTGAACCTAATGCTGGTGAATTATATCTATTCTACATCAAAATCTCTCTCTCTTTTTCTCTCTAGTGGTAGAGACCTGTCTTCCTGCTATATTTATGTTGATGAGCACTTAGTGGTCTATACTAGATCTATTTACTAATTTTTTTTAATCTTACACATATAAACATTTCAAATTTAGTGGCCATAACGTTACATTGATATAATTAATACAAATGTACAAAACAAATCAGTAAAATATGAAATCGATAATTGTGTTTTTCTTAATATAGTCACAATCAAGTCATAATCTTATACAACGATTTTTTGAAGTAAATATAAGATGAAGTTAAGAGATATTGGCTGGAGTGTATCAACACTCTTTGGTAAAGTAGATTATCAAAAGGCTCCTCTAGAAGAAAAAGTTATGTTTTGCGTTTGCTGCAATAAATAAATATACGCACAAGCGTTACGCTCACAAATACATCCATGATACATTCCAAGTTATGCATTACGTTGTTGTGTTCGTAGAAGTAGTAAAGGGGTTTGATTGAGACCGGTACTCGTATAAAGGCGAGGGTAATAAACAGTGGTCGCTTGCCAGACCTGTAGGATGTCAGTTACTCGTTAAACAGCCCTACTCTAAGTAAACGTGAGCAAAGAAACTATTAGGGTTCTCAAAGTCTCTCAAATGGTGTGTTAGTAGTCGATATACTTAAACAAAAAAAAAAGAAGAAAAAATACCTTCGCCAGTCCACATTAGGGCTATAAACACTTGAAATGACTGCAAATGTCGAGTTATCAAACCGTTTCCTATTTCTTTACTAACTTATGGTTATGAGATCCCCCGCAAAGTTATGAGTGCTTTAAATTTATGATATATGTTTTTCTGAATATCACAGAATACTCAACATAGATGCGTTTACAACTTCATCGGGACCTGATCTATGTCGTGCAAGATGCCTCTTACTGCATTATCATATGCAGAAGATACTCAAGTGTTGTGTTATTCTTTTAAATCATAGACTTTTTATTAACGTGTTTTTATAAGACAACACGACATATCTCATTGTTTTTATTGTGTACTATAACTGAAGTATAGCTTTCATGAAGATGATCAACTTCGAATTTTTTACGGAGATATTCCCAGAACCTATTTGTTCCTATATTTTGTCACAGCACTTCTGTTAGTTAGAACAGAAATTCCTATCCATCTACATTCGCAAAGTCTCAGTCTTGATGACTGTTTTCATGCTTAGATTTGTGTTTCTTTCTGTTTTTAAAATATATATACTTTCTGTGTGTATGTGTGTGTGTGTGTGTATGTGTGTGTGTGTGTCTCACTCTATCTCTCTCTCTCTCTCTGTCTCTCTCTCTCTCTCTATATATATATATATATCGACTAGACTGTCTAGTCGAAGGTTTTGTCCGGCTAACATTGTTGTTCCTTTAAATAATGTAAATTTCATTTTCTTAGTTAAAAAATTCTTACTTCTGCCTATGAAAAAGGTTTTAAATAAAACCGAAACGTTGGCAACGAGAGTTTGATTTTTTATCCTGGAAAATTGACCGAACCCCGATTAGAGAACACACCTATATATATATATATATATATATATATATATATATATGTGTGTGTGTATGTGTGTGTGTGTCTCTCTCTGCTCTCTCCTCTCTCTCTCTCTCTCTCTCTCTCTCTCTCTCTCTGTCTCTCTCTCTCTCTCTCTCTCTGTGTATGTGTGTGTGTGTGTATGTGCGTGTTTGTGTGTGTGTGTGTGTGTGTGTGTGTTTGATCTACATGTGACAAACCACATAATAAAGGCTGTACTGAACAATTATCCTAGACAATTGTAAAATTGTACTTCATTTCAATATAGGCTATTTCTTTGGATTAATAGTCATCTATGCGTTAATAGCTAACTTTGTTTTCAGTTACCACAACTTATTGGCTATATCTAGCCATATAAGCATAAAATGTTGTATTCAATACTTCCACAATATTACCATGATAGGATAAAAAGGATATTCTATTTCATTACAGTATAGAAACTGGCATGAGCATTTAAAGTCTGTAGTGAATGCAAGCTTCTAGTTGGTTCAGGGTTCTGACTAGGTTGGGTACTCGCGACTCTCTCTCCTGTGGACTTACACTTCTCTTGCTATGCTCACATTATATGTGTTTTGTATACATAGATACATTAACGGAATGGATAAACGGAGCAACATAGTACTATTTGTTTTATTTCAGCTGGATAATTTATTTATATAGTGTATTAGTTAGGTTTTGTTTTTGAGCGTTAGGTCATATAAAAGAAAATGACAATAATTTAGTACCCTATATAGGTTGTAGATTGTTTTGTTAAAAGTATTATAGTCTTACTCTAATTTTAGCCCTGAAGATGATGTACAAATACATCGAAACGTTGGCCTAGGAAGAAGTTTCTTTTCTTTTATATGACCTAGCCCTCAAAAACAAAACCTACCTAATACAATAGAATAGAAGAGGTCAAGAACAATTTTTTGAGTATATATAAGTGTGATCGTATCTTTATTCTGTGTCTATAGTTTACTGTGAAATAAAATATAATAATAATAATAATGATAATAATAATAAATAAAATAAAACTGATAATTTTATTTTAAATTATAAATTATTATTTATACAACTTTAACCATAACTTATAATTTATTCTAATCATCTTCATTTAATATTTACATTCTCGCATTTGCTTTAGTTTCAGTTATTTTTTTCATAATATTCTTTATTATTATTTTTTAAGTTTGTATTATTTATATTTCCTCATTTTCTTCAGTTTTCTTCAAGCACACTGGTACAGAGACGGTTGGAGACTCTTCTCCCATTCTCCCGTCTAGATTTCTCTGTTTTCTTTTTCTACATTGAACTATATTTGTCCGTTTCGGATCGTATTTTCAACGAAAAAGTATATATATATATATATATATATATATATGTTGTTAAAAAGCACAGCGGCTTCAGCATTAATTATCTTTTTAGAAAGATGTTGTATTTGCCTTATTATTTTCTTATAATTCACTGGTAGCTCAAAAATTAATCTACCTAATTCCATGACAAGAATAGGAAAACAATCTTTCTAAAAAGATAATTAATGCTGAAGCCGCTGTGCTTTTTAACAACACTTGTTTAAAAGAAGACTTGCTGCCAGTATACACGAATATATATATATACAAAACTATAGTTTATCGGGACTCGGTCAGTTCTTCAGGTTCAAATTAAAATATTTGTTCAAATTAAACTCTCATTGCCACGAGAAACTCAAGGCAATGAGAGTTTAATTTGAATCTGATGAACTGACCAAGTCCCGATAAAGAGTCCACGGTCGATATTTTTATCAATATATAAAGATATATATATAAAATGAAAGTTCAAACATACATATAATTCAACAAACGAAATGAAAATCTCTGCCGCGAATTCACTTATTAATTTATGGAAAATATGATTTACAAGAGGTAATACATTAAGATGCTTATCGGGTATCTACTGACTAATTGAGTGGATTTGTGGAGGACTGGAACTCACGAAACATATAACTCTTGAGAGATTTAGTCGTGGAGACATTTTAAAAAAATTTCGGCTTTACAAAGTAATAAAAAGGTATTTATATTTTAACAAATCCATTTTAAAAAAGTCCTCTCGGCAGTAAAGCTGGCTTCATGTCGACCTAAAAAGAAAGATTTTATCTCTAATATGGAGATTATTCACACAATGTTTTAACTAATTGAGATTGGTCACGTTAAACACGGAAGTGTTTGAGAAGCTCATGTTTTATTAATATTTATTATGAGATTAAAAAGAAATGAAATATTAATAAATCTGGAAATATGAAACTATTAGTTAATAAAAAAAGAAAAAGAATGGGAGAATTGGCTTTACTTGGTGGTCTAAGAATAATTAGTCAGGGCGGAATTAATATACGCAATAAATAATGTTGGTTTGGAGAGATAATACGTATGCTGGGAGCACAGTGGGTACAAATATGTGAAGGGAAGTGGGCAATTAGAGGAAGCACCTGTTTGGGTCACGGGGTGTCCAGACATGGGTCTAAACGTCTTTCGCTGCCATCCACCTCTGCAAGGAGTGCTCTTTCGCAAAACAGCCAATATACCAGGAAAATACATGGCTACCTAAGGCGCATTTGAAGTTAGAAACAGTCCAGACACCAAAATAAACCGTCCAGATCTGTGCATTGTTCTCATTCGATGTCTAGATAATTCATTCTGTAACTTGATTAAATAGTCAAGGGTATCCTCCAATAGTAATGCAGTCACTATCTAGTATTTCCAACAAGAAACTATAAACACACTTTTCTTTTTTCCACTAATTCTAAATCATCGTTTTGCCTTACCAAGCAAAAGTCGATGAGCCCCACTATATTATCATAGAATCTATATAAATAAAATAATGATTTTGTCTGTACATTGCTTAGAACTGACTCATTTCAAGTTTTCTTTACGTTTCATACATTGGAGAAACCAAATCCACCTTTAGAAAAATTTCTGTCGGTTTGTCGGTTTGTCAGTTTGTCGGTTTGTCGGTTTGTCGGTTTGTCTGTTTGTCCGCAAAACTTTGTCACAAGTAAACTCAGCTACCATAAAGCATATAAAGCTGAAACTTTTACAGTAGATTTTTGTAGGTCTAACTTAAAATATAGGCTCTGAATTGATTGGAAATTCAACGTAGAAGTGAAGTTATGGACGTTTAACGCAAAAATGTTTGTCACAAGTAAACTCAGCCACCATAAGACATAGCGAGCTGAAACATTTACACTGGATTTGTGTATGCCTAACTTAAAATATGGGCTCTAAATAGATTGATAATTCAGTACAGAAGCGAAGTTATGGGGCTTTTAGCTATATTTTCTTAACTTCACAGACAAGTTTGTTTTGAAAATACACAGGTGTGGCAAGTAGGTATTGTTAGCTGATTTTAATTTCAATTGAGCTTATGAATATATTGCGTATTTGACATCATTGAAATGGTGTTTCACAGAGTTGAGGATGTACTATCTATTAAGAATAAATGTTTTGTAAACGAGGAATTCTCAACTCTTAATATGAACAGGGAGGAAAAATCAACAAACAAGTTCTTACGCTATATCATACCGAGGAAAGAACTTACAAGTCAGTAAAGAGATTGGATTAGTGATGAAGAAGCAGTTCATTATCTAATTGAATTTCTTGACTCTGAATTTATTTCTCCTGGACTGCCTGCTCATGAGTAAAAACTTAAAGTAGGAGCACCAATCATGCTGCAATTTAGTAGCAGTAACAAATTTCATGTTACGAAACATGAATGCCCCAAAAACTGTGCAACGGGACACGACTCTGAGTTCGTGCTCTACACAGATATGCCATAGAGGCGGACATAATGACTGGATGTGGTATTGGGGAGTCTGTATGTATACCACGCATACCATTGATTCCGAGCCATTGTCTGTTTCCGTTCAAATGATTGCAAAGTCCCGTCAGAGTCTATTTCGCAATGACGTTAACTAAGTCGCAAAGGGAGACATTATCTAACGCAGGAATTCAAGTTGGCGAAACCAAGTTTTTCTCACATGGTCAACTGTAGTTTACTTACTCAATAGTCAGAGGTTTCAACTGATTGTTCTTCCATGAACCTGAAGGACAGACAGCTAATGTAGTGTATACAGAGGCATTTGTTTAACACTGTACTAATAATGGTATTTTCTACTATTCTATAATTTGTAATTATAGTATTAGTATAATACTATAATTGATATTTTGGAATACCAAGTATAATAGAATTTTTGATTCCGTCAAAGACGGGTACGTTTGCTAGTGCTTTATAAACAGGAACTACAATTTGATTTATTTTAGACATTCATATGATTGTTATATTTTTTTTGGAAACGAATCACAAATCATTGAGTTTAAAGAACGAAACCGATGTGCCTTCAACTTAAAATCATTGAGTATTTATTATGCGATAGTATTTCGCAACTTTTTGATCTTTAACAATGGTACCTTAACGTCACTCTCAGCTTGAGAGCATACATAAAATTTGGAGAGTGCTCTCTCCCTACATTTTCCATTATAAAATTAAATTCATAATGTTTATACTTAAAAAACATCGTTTTTATCATTGTTGTCTATCCCTAGTATGACAGGATTACAAAATACAATAAGCACACAATATCTGTGTGAACAGTTTTGCTGGAACTAGCATTATCTTGTTTAAATACATGCATATTGTTAATACCACTGAGGTTAGTATGATATATATTAGAAATAGGTAAAACCGTCATACCTCGTAAGATGATCTTGGAGTCGTTGGAGCGTTTTCGGACATTGTCCATCTTCGCTCCAAGGTTTGTTGCGATCGAATATAGACAACGTCCAAAGGCAGTTCAACGACTCCAAGATCATCTTACGAGGTATGACGGTTTTACCTATTTGTAATATAAATATCTTGTGTTTGTTTTGTTTGTTTTCCAATGACCTCACATATATTCTAGGGGCGGAAAATTGTGGCTCATTTATTATTTGGCACCCATTTTAGTAGTGAGAGAATCACATTACTTGTTAATTCTACATTGTAGGTCCTAAATCTTGCTAACTCAATTGTATATAGAGTGGGAACCTTTAATGAGTACCTGACATCGTACAGCCTCGGACAGACAGTTTAACATCCCATACCAAGGAACGGCGTGCTCAGATTTATTCACCTCCCACGTAAATAAATCGAGGGCCAGGTGTGTATCAAACCGCGGATTTACCATATCTGAAGGGAGTATGTTTATCACTGAGCTAACCTGGTCCGTTAGGAATCTAACTTGATTATATTAATATAACTATGGCCAATCGTTGTGTGACATCAAGTAGGGGTTAGAGAAGAGTCACTCATGTGCGTGTGCGTGTGTGTGTGTGTGTGTGTGTGTGTGTGTGTGTGTTAAGCTCACCATGTTAGTCACCTACTAATAGCACGATAAACCAATTAGAAGTCACATGAAAACTGTAATAATTAACTCCAAACAGGCAACTTACAAACATTTTAGTTTTTTATGACCTTTGAAGTTTGCAAGAATGATAAAGTAAACTCAAATGAAAAAACTATACAACTATTATAGCATTTAATATATTTTTAAATGAGGTAATCAACATTAAAATTGAGAAGTCAACTAAAAATTGAACACTTAACAAACTAATTTATTATGTTTTCATACTTAAAAGTTGTAGGTCACTAATTGAAACAGGCAGTACATAAAGATTAGATGAGACTGCTAAAGTGCGGAAATCAAGATAGGCTACTACCAGAGATTTTCATTCAGTGAATACGTGTGTGCGTGTGTGTTTGTTGGTTTATTTTATGATTATATAAATAAAAAATATGTAATTTTAGATATTTTTTCGACAATTAATCAGATAAGTTATTTTCTTGGGGTAAAAACAAGTGACTGGGGTGAGGTGCGGGAGGGGTGCCTGGGTGGGTTTACAACTTCTGTTTGCCATTCTCAAAGGACGCCCTTGTGTACATTGAACTCTATTGAAGCCTTATCAAACTCGTCGCGTGCGATTAAACCCAGATTAATCAGAGCTACTAATCGACGATTCATGCTCTTGCATTTTATTCCAAGGACGTTAGTAAAAATGCGCTAAAAACACTATCAAATTCCCTTTCGATATTCAATCATTAAACTCAGTGGATTAAAACAGAGTATAACCCCTGCGTATCTAAAAGCAGAACAGCACTTACGTACATTACTTAATTCATAACGGTGTAGTGCTTTGTTAAGAGAAGTCAAGATATCTTTCTTGTACACGCTACCCTTGGATAATGCTGGAAATAGGTTGCATTTGTGAGTATGTTGGAAGTACCCATGTCCGCTGAGAAATTGTTTCAGGTAATACCCTACCTCTCCATGACCTCTCTCGGCCCAATGTTATTATATTAATTCCTGAATAACTTATAATGTTTTATTAAATTTATGAATGAAATAGACCTTCCATTAATCCTTTGGCTCCCCCCTGAATATGTTCTTTATAAACAAACCCAATGTACTCGGGCGATGATTATAGCACTACTCTAAGGACACTCAGTGTAAGAGTTGAATGTTCCAGTTCAACCAAAATAAAAGCTGTTGAATTTCAACAGTTGATTTATCATTTTATTTATCTTCTTTACGATAAATATAATATATATATTACATGTATATATAAATATTTTATATATAAAATATAAAATTTGTCTGTCTGTCCGGTATAGAAATATAACTGAAGATATTTAGATACACAGAAACATATGGATTTATATAACATTGTACGGGAGGAATACCTACGGTATTTTGATTTTGATCAGGGTTCTTTTTTAGGATCCATCACCCACAACCAAAACGCCCGGGATCTACCATGTAAGCTTTTTTGTAATTAATGACTTAAAAAGAATTATTTAAATTAATAATGGTAACTGTTATTCTACTTATTTCATAAATAAATTTGCTTTTAATAAAATTGCTTATATGGGACTTTGATAAAATTCAGGTAACTATTTGGAGAAGTAAATACAACTGGAACTTACTTTTTAGTGCATATTTCTCTACAGATTAAACCGAAATTTGTGGAATTTTTATCTTGCTATACTCTTACATAGATTTGATGAAGAATGCAATATTCAAGTCTATAGAATGACTAGAAAAGGAGGAATAAACTAATATTTTGTGTGATATTATTTATAATATTATTTTGTATATATTATTTATATACAGTATTTTTCCTATGATATAATACTGTTAAAAAACAACAGAGTACATATATACACCAGTTATAATGTACTCTGTAATATCTTACATATTTATTAGAATTTGTTAGCATTTTCGATATGCACATGAACACACTCAAGCAAACGAACGCACGCATACACACACCTACACACACACACGCACATACACACGCACACACACACACACACACACACACACACACACACACACATACACAAATAACACAAACACAAAAGAACACAAGCGTTCGCATACATCCAAACACACAACACACACGCACAGACATACATATACACAAATAACAGAAACACAAAAGAACACAAGCGTTCGCATACATTCAAACACTCACATACACACACACACACACACACGCACATGGTGGACAACAAATATATCAACATATATTTGATCAATAAAGTGTAAATATTTTAAAAATGTTTTTTTTCATGTCTATTACTTACTTGCAGCTAAATAGTAAATTTATTTTACGGATTTTTTTTGTAAAGAAGGCTTTAAAAGAAGCCAAACTTGCTTTAATTGGCTGTTAGTAAGCAATCTGTTTCAACAGACGAACTGCTCACTTCATGCTACAGTCTTAACGAAGACAAAATAATGTTCAAAGTAAAGTAGAATATAACGGGATTAGCAATCAGATAATTATGATTATCTGATAATTATATGATAATTATGATAGTTGAATTAACTTTACTAAAACACACTCAAGTGGATTTTGTATCATGTTAAATTTGATGTTGGCTGATTTGATTGAGTTAACTGTGTAGATGGAAGATAAATGGAATGAGGAATTACTGTTTGTTAAGGAGTTTAATTCTTTTTACTTTACTATAAGTAAAGTATAGTGATCGTGAAAAAATTCGATCTCGAGATTTTGACGGAATTACATGTTTTGAGGTCCCAGAAGTCGTTTTATGACGTTTTTACGATGATGTCTGTGTGTGTGTGGGTGGGTGGGTGGGTGGGTGCGTGTGTTAGCATTGCTTGTTACCACGCTACGGTCCAGAATCTTTGATGGATCAAATTGATATTTTACACAAACATGGGCCCCATAAAGACGAAGATCCCTATTGTTTGGGAAGAATTATGCATCATGGGAAAGTCACTTTTTTTGCCAAAAACCGTTTTTTTTAAACATTTATTTCTCCTAAACTGGTAAGCCTACAGTTTTGAAATTTTGACATTATCTTTGAGGTTACAAACGCAACAAACGAAAAATATATTCAGAATTTTAAAACAACGGGACATATTTTTTTTTACTAAAATGTAAAAATTTTGACTTATAATTTCAATCTCAAACCTTGTGAGAGCGATACAAGCCATACTGTTTGACGGACAAGAATGAAACTATGCCTAAAAATAGAACATTATGTGGAGAATGAGTTGAGATATTTTGTTTGAAAATTACATTCGCTAAAGGGGCGTTATATTAACATTTCTGTTTTCAGAAAATGTTTTTTTGACGCGAAACGGCTCATTAAAAAATAATTAAAATTTGACCAAAAATGGAACAAGAAATTAGCAGTTCATAAAAAAAAATTCATGAAGTTTCAATTACGGAAAAGAGCAATAACGCTATAAAAACTGTTTGTTTATCCTAGACTAAGAGATCACCTGCTATACTTGTCGAATTTTTTATATTTTTTTACATTGTTTACATTGACTTAGAAATTTTTTGAGCAAATCCACTGAGATAAAATTGATATTTATAAAGGAATAATTTAAATTGTTTATTGACTTATATGAGATGTAAGAGGAATAATATTGTGCAGGAAAATAATAACACACACTCAGAAAAAATTCGTATATATGTTATTTGACAAAGGGGAAGGAAAATGATCTTATTAAATACTAAGAAGCTTATTATTATTATTATTTTAAAGATTAAAATTCCCAGTATAATAATTCTATAAAAGACCAAAAATGTAATTATCGTACATCTTTAATTAACAAAGCACCTTAAAATATCATTTTCTTCGCTGTTTAAGATGTTTTTCAGAGAAAAAAAGGGTATTTTCCTGTTTTAAATTTTAAAATTTTACTTTAATATTCAATGTAGAAGGATGTCAAGTAAACGATGTAAGAAATCCACTGGCTGTTTGAACGAAAGCCATTCTCTTGTAGGAGAATAAATCGTTTCAAGAAATGTTCACTTTGGTTTTTAAAAAATGTTATTACTGCTGTAGTTATAGTAATGAAATTATTTGCAAATAATAAATTATTTGTGATGTACAAAAATAAGCTTATAAATTGATATGTCCTTCAATCACTATCTGTACTACCTCAGGAATGAAAGGCTAATAATTATATCCCATTTAGATGTTTACGTTATGCTTAAATGAGACGTTATGTTTTATATACTCAAGAAATTTGACATTAAGTTACTTATAGTAAAGTAGAGTGTAGGCCACTCCAGATTTTTTCTTTTTTAATGGGGTTGTTTTCATTTTAATGTAATGGGATTGATTACATAAATGAATTAATTCTAATATAAAACAATGAATATATGGAAGTTGAAGGAATCAGAGGGTACTTTGATGTTTTAACCTAGTGAGGAGATAAATATTTTTTTTTTATTTTGCATAATTTTATTATATGCAACTGGATTAACTTATAGCAGTATTCTATTAATTTATGTTAGAGTTAAACAGTTGGAATTGAAAAGGAGTGGGTAAATGTGTATGTATATGTGTGTGTTGTGTGTCTGTGTGTATGCCTGTGCAAATGTGTGTAAGGAAAAATAGTAGAAGATAAAAAGAAGCCCATAATATTGATTAATAATCATGGACTATTCCCATGAAAAATTGAAAAGGGATTAAGTTCTTATTTAAAAAAAATGTAGTAACAGTTATTAAAACAGTATATGACATTGATTTCGTTTCACAGCTTGAAGAAAAACTGGTCGTAATGTTGATTATAGGAAATTTTTTCAAAATAGTGCATATGTTTAGTTTTGTTATATTTTTGAATAGCCTCTGGAGTGGCGTCAAACAGCAATCGACTGATTTATGTTCGTACAACAGTCGTAAATCAACGGATCTAACGTTAGGAATCAGGGGCGTTGAAATTTCCTTTAGCATCTACAATTATTAACCGTTAATTGTGACTAATTGAAACAAATAATGCGAAGGGAGATGATTTAGCGAGGGCGCGCGATGTTATCTGGGGGGGCGTTGGAGCCTGATTAATTCGGCACGGTCGACGCCCCCCCTCTTTGGCAATTAGAAGTCCTCAGAGGGTCTAATCAACGGCTCATCGCCCTCTAATGATGCCATTACTCAAGTGTTTACCTTCCGCGTCTCTGCCACAACGCTCACTCTTCCTATCTGCAACCTTTTCAAACCATCTTCAATTAACAACGTGTCTCTTCTCTTTCCACGTCTCTCTCCAAGTTCACATTTATTAACCAAAGAAAAAACCATTTAAATTGTTAAAAAAAAGTCAGCGTTAATGTCTCAAAACGTCATCAGCCTAACTTCTTGGCCAAAATTAGACAAATGAAAAGAAATCTAGTGTCTGATAAAATATAAAGTTCTTTATAAATCCAGTACATACTATAATCGTGTTACTTGTTCATTCCACTGATTAAGCACTAAAGTATTGTTATATTCATTATATATATATCTTCCATTTAAATATGTATAATTCACACACATATATAGTTATAACAGCTATTCAGTTGTCGAAAATTATGCAGAACCTTTAAAACCTTATAACTCTCCTCTTCCTTTTCGCAGGTGACTTTGTATTTCTAACTAAAGTTTCTATATCTATTGTGACTTAGTGATATTGTTTCAAATGGACTTGTCGAAAACTAGTATACAAACATTATTATAAAATAACTCAAGACAACAATATAGAAAGCTGTTGCAATGGATATATTAACCGAAGTTGAACAGAAGAGGATTTTACTTGTACTGGCATAAATCTATTTTTCTATTGTGTGTTTAGGATAGTTGAGGTATTAGTTAGTTGAAGTGTACGCAAGATTAATGTTTTGCGATATTATCCTGTTTGCAATATCATAGTGGAAGGGGTTATTAATGGTTAGAAGGAAATGACTAATAAAGGAGCCTTCCCTGGATTTGAAGAAGTAAGACAAGGAAACGGAAGTACGATGTTAATAGAGAGCATGTCGAAGGCATGAGTGTGGGAGCTCGGTCATAGGGTTGTAAGCAAATCAAACTGAGGAGTGTGAAGAAAAAACATGTTTCTGTCAAGATGGGGTGTGTGTGATAAGAGCCGGCCGAGATGCAGTGGCAGGACCACGCGTGTCTCACATGAGTTATCGTGTCCTGCAATAACCTACGAATTCAATTAACTTGCCAGTCTAATCATAGCCGTCCCACTATTTGCATATTCACCTCCAAATCACTTTGCCATCCCCAACTGCTTCTTTTTGATATCAAACTTCCATGAATATCAAAAGGATATCTCTGTAAACCACAAATGAATGCCATTATTACTTTTTTTTTTAAACCGAGGAAAATTAGGAAATTATGCACTGGTGCAGACAAAGACGAAGCAAAACTGTTTCAGCACTTGAATATGTAAAATCCTTCTACAATGATTATTCTTTCATGTAGATCTGGTTTTGAAATTTAATAAATTTATGTTTTTTTTGTAAATTATGTAATTAGTTCTCTGTTTAATAATACTTCATTCGAAACTAAAAAAAAATTAAAGTTCTGTAATTAACTGATTGTTTAACTGAAGATATTCAGGCAACCTGGTTGATATGTATTTTTTTCGCATCACATTACAGGCGTTTGGTAAGTCGTCAAGGAGACCAAACGTTAAGAAGCACCGTAACCTGGTGGAAACAAAGGGTACATTATGGTCAGGGAATAATATCGTAAAGAGCTCTAGTACACCTAGAGACGGTATTAGCAGAATACTGAGTGCTGGTTATTAGGCAGGTGCTGGTGAGTGTCATGTCTCAGTCAGCGCTATATATTAGCTCACTACCTTGTCCTGGTGAACATCATATATGAGGCGGGACTATGTCCTTCTATATGTGATGACCAGTAAGCAGCATTAGCCAGAGTGTACAGTGCGTATGCATCAATCTGTGCGCCATATTACACTGGTAATGGGCGCTTACAGTATGCAGTACTATGCCAATTACATATGCGGGACGCAATGGGCTAGTATTTCAATGGTAATTTCGACAATATATATATGTATACATATATATATATAAAGACTTCACATAAACACGTGAAATAACAAATAGTTGGGTTTTTGACTCTGATGAAGACCGCTTGTTACGGTTGAAAGATCTTAGTCTTGTTTTTCCATTTCTTATTGTGGTTTGATCATAGATATATATATAAATAGTTTACACAGGAAAGAGAAAAACAAATAAAGA
This sequence comes from Hermatobates lingyangjiaoensis, assembly GCA_026182355.1. Lineage (NCBI taxonomy): Eukaryota > Metazoa > Arthropoda > Insecta > Hemiptera > Hermatobatidae > Hermatobates > Hermatobates lingyangjiaoensis. The sequence goes on from JAPFBL010000881.1 coordinate 4,801,364, forward strand.
CACACACAAAAGACTCACAACGATATTTCGACAGTCGTCGTCATCGGTCAGAAGTAGTCCCTTTGAGTAGCTGAAGCTAACTGAGTGGTAGGCTGAATGCAACGAACACGCACGCACTCTGCCGGCCGCCTAGGTAAACTACTAACTACAGAGAGAAAAATAACTAAAAAGAACAAAGAAAAGCAAATAAAAAAAATCTGGAGTGGCCTACACTCTACTTTACTATAAGTAACTTAATGTCAAATTTCTTGAGTATATAAAGCATAACGTCTCATTTAAGCATATCATAAATATATAAACGGGATATAATTATTAGCATTTCATTCGTGTGGTAGTACAGATAGTGATTGAAGGACATATCAGTTTATAAGCTTATTTTTGTACATCACAAATAATTTATTATTTGCAAATAATTTCATTAGTATAACTACAGCAGTACTAACATTTTTGAAAAACCAAAGTGAACATTTCTTGAAACGATTTATTCTCCTACAAGAGAATGGCTTTCGTTCAAACAGCCAGTGGATTTCTTACATCGTTTACTTGACATCCTTCTACATTGAATATTGAAGTAAAATTTTAAAATTTGAAACAAGTAAATACCCTTTTTTTTCTCTGAAAAACATCTTAAACAGCGAAGAAAATGTTATTTTAAGGTGATTTGTTAATTAAAGATATACGATAATTACAGTTATTAATCTCTAAACGAAAGATTTCAATTTTGAATTATCTTTTACATTTTTGGTTTTTAACAGAATTATTATACTGGGAATTTTATGGCTTCTTAGTATTTAATAAGATCATTTTCCTTCCCCTTTGTCAAATAACATATATACGAATTTTTTTTTAATGAGTGTTATCATTTACCTGCACAATATTATTCCTCTTACATCTCTTATAAGTCAATAATATATTTTCATTTTTCCATTAGAAACATCAATTTTATCTCAGTGGATTCGCTCAAAAAATTTCTAAGTCAATGTAAACAATGTAAAAAAATACAAAAAATTCGACAAGTATAGCAGGTGATCTGTTAGTCTAGAATAAACAAACAGTTTTTATATCGTTATTGCTCTTTCCCGTAATTGAAACTTCATGAATTTTTTTTTGTGAATTGCTAAGTTTTTGTTCCATTTTTGGTCAAATTTTCATTTTTTTTTAACGAGCCGTTTAGCGTCAAAAAATCATTTTCTGAAAACACAAATCGTACTGTAACGCCCCTTTAGCGAAAGTAATTTCAAAAAAAAATATCTCAACTCATTTGCCATATAATGTTCTATTTGTAGGCATAGTTCCATTCTTGTCCGTCAAACAGTATGGCTTGTATCGCTCTCACAAGGTTTGAGATTGAATTATAAGTCAAAATTTTTACATTTTATTGAAAAAAAAATATTTCCTGTTGTCTTAAAATTATGAATATATTTTTCGTTTGTTGCGTTTGTAACTTCAAAGATAATGTCAAAATTTCAAAACTCTAGGGTTATCAGTTTAGGAGAAATAAATGTTTTAAAAAAAACGGTTTTTGGCAAAAAAAGTGACTTTCCCATCATGCATAATTCTTCCCAAACAATAGGGATCTTCGTCTAAATGGGGCCCATTTTTGTGTAAAATATCAACTTGATCCATCAAAGATTCTGGACCGTAGCGTGGTAACAAGCAATGCTAACACACGCACCCACCCACGCACCCACCCACCCACCCACCCACCCACCCACCCACCCACACACACACACAGACATCATCGTAAAAACGTCATAAAACGACTTCTGGTACCTCAAAACATGTAATTCCGTCAAAATCTCGAGATCGAATTTTTTCACGATCACTATACTTTACTTATAGTAAAGTAATAACAGAATGAGAAGAATAGAAAATGAAGCAATAAACGATTTAAAAAAATAAAAATAAACAAATAAATAAAATAAATAAATAAAATAAAAAAAAACTAAATAAATAAAAAAAAATAAATAAAAAAAATTAATTAAATTAACGGTACAAGTTGAGGCCAGGAGGAGAGCGAGCTTGGAGAAGACAGATAAATGCCTCCTCTGAAGCTTTTAAAGTGACACAGGAAAAGGGAAATATATAATATATATATATATATATATATATATATATATATATATATATATATATATAGTATACTTTGGGAGCAGACCTTCTTTTAAGCATATATCATTAAATATGGAAAATAAAAATAAATCATTCGGTGAGTTGATTTATATGATACCTGAGAGATGGAAGAATTGTATTAAAAAACTAGGGAAGGTATGTAGGAAACATATAAGACTTAAAGAAGGCAAGTTATTTAATGATATATAAATAGTATACTATATATCTCTATAGTATCTGATCTGTTGAATTTAACATAATTGATAAAAACTTCATAATAAATTTAAACAAATTGAATTTTGGTTATTGATTATTTTAGTTTCTGTCCAATCAATATCAGAATTGACAGGATCATTGCAAAAGAATATCACTGCTTTATCCAGTTGTATCTAATCAGTATTGATGTCGTTTGACAGGCAATTTTAAGGATATACTTTATTTACACTGAATTTCGTAAATAATGTTGTACTCTAATTATCCAGGAGAGTTTTTCATTGACATATTACCTACATTATAACGTTAAATACATTGTGTATATTAAAGTCAATAGTAAGAGATAGACTGAAAAGATTGTCCATGACTCCTGATGATGTAAAGCTATGACCTTTGGCATTAAACAGCTTTTTATTACCGACTTTTTCAGCAGCTCCCTCTATAGTTTTTTAAAATATAAGAGGCAAGGAATAGTTTGAATGAATGAGCAAAAGAAGTAATGTTATTAATTTCATCATGGGTGTATTCAAAAGAGAGGCTCTTTACGTTCCTAAAAGCAAATATCTAAAAACGGATATTTTAATTTTTCTGAGATGGTAGTATAAAAAGTGGCCCAAGTAAATACATTGATGGGTTTTATATATACACTGAAACATATCTCTTCAGTCAAATTATGTAAAAGGATATCTAAAATGAGTAACTTACAATTTACTTCTTCTTTCTTTGTGCATTGGATTGTTGGCAGCAATGAATTTTATTTAGTTGAAAATACTCCTTTATTATTAGATTTGAAACAGACAATTAATAAATCGTTAATATATCTAAACCATTTTAAAAAAAATCAATAAGCAATTATTAATAGAAAGACGAACTTTTATTCGTAAAAGTTATTTTCAAATTAAAATAACAATCAACCACATCTAATTTAATTATAATAAGTAGATTATAATGGTGAAGGTAGGAGAGGGAAAAATTAACAAGTTTCACCTGGAAGGAACTGAAAAGGTCACGTACAGGTACAGTCAAAAAACCTTCATATCTTCACTAATTAATGTACATTCTTCATTAACATTGTCACTTTGATTTATGACTGAGCATATGATGAACGAACTGAACTTAATATTAATCGTATCCTGTTTTATAAGTATTTATGAACCTGTACATATAGCATTTGACAATGAAGGGGATTTAGAGAGATATTTAGTAACTAATTCTAGTTGACATTTCTAAAATGTTTTAATTTATTAATTAAAAGAGTTGTATTATCACACCCGAAGAACATAAGATTGACTTAAAATAAACCTTTTATTACTTAACTAGGTTTCATTCTTTCGTGGTTATAATATCTGTTTATAGACATGTTTTTTGGGGGCATTACTTTGGGGGCATTAACAAAAGTCTCCACACAAATTAAGTTTTATTCAACGCGTTTCGAACACTTTCTGTTCATCATCAGGAAGACAAAGTGTTCGAAACGCATTGAATAAAACTTCATTTGTGTGGAGACTTATGTTGGTTTATCCATTTTAATTCAGAATGAGTAAATACCACATAATTACGGATTGCACAACTAATGATTTAACAAATCAACTATAAATATTAAGATTGGCTCATTGAATTATACTCAGTTAGAATGTGTGCAATAACCTTGTCTACAAAGGTTAGTAAACTCTTTACTACTTTCTTCCTGATCTCAGTTGGATAGCTTTTGTTCCCTTTCCTTGTTCTTTTCGCCCTTTCAAGTTGTTATCTTACACCTCATCTCTATACCACCCCACATGTCAACTTATCTCTTCAAGGCCACTTTGACTTAGTTTCTTTTTTTGTTTGCGTTATATTGTATCAACTGAACGATATAAGACTCAGTTCTGAATTTGTTACTTACGGTATAGACTAGATTTTTTTCCCCACCTTAAACAAGGTTTATTATCAAATCTTGTAAGGTTAGGTTGCAGTGTCAGTCGCACAAGGGAACACACATTGACAGAACATTGGCCCTTTGTGATACCATTAAATGAAGATTAATTCTACATTGGAGGGTCTTACATTTTGCCTAACTGATGTATATTTAGAGTAAAGATCTTTAACGATTACATGACTAATACAGGCTCAGGACCGAAGTCTTAACATCCTTTCCGATCGACAAGGTGCTCAGATTTATTCACCTACCAGAGTGAGTATTGAACCCCTGACCTACCAGTCAAGAGGTAAGGCTAACCCGGCTGCTGAAGAAATAGCTCTTTTGCCTTTAGTCAGGATGTAGATTCAACTCTCTGTAAAGTGACCCACGCATAACCATTATAATTATATTAACATATTACAATTTATGTTAAATTTCAATTATAAACACATAACTAATACATTTAGATCACACGAATGAATAAATGCATATAAATTAATTATTAATTTAAGATAATATGAGAAGTATACAGAAAAAGATTGATGTTTGTTTTCCTTGCTCAGAATTGAACCAATTTTTTGCTTGTCTGTAATTTTTGCATAAATACTGCTGAACATAAGTACTTTTGAGCAACTAAATTATCATTTTGTGCTAGCCTCAATATAATTAATAGCTTAGTTAACTGACTAACTTTAAGCGTGATTATAAGTTTACATAGAGTAAAGATTGGTAAAAACCATCAAAATTTTGTTCGATGATTAGACTAATGGAATTTAGAACTAATAGTCAGAGGAGAAATGGTATCACTAGGAAGAAATAATAACAGAGATCAGACAATAAGAACTATGCGAATAGACTTAATAGGGAGGGATGTGTCCAACACCTCGCGAGGTCACTAATAATACCCACTTACTAAGACTGCAATCAGTGATAACAGGTTACCAGAGGGGAGTCAGACCGCACCTCATTGCTATTCTGCTCGCCTTTAAATTGAATCCCCCCTCAAACAAAAACAAGTATTAAAAACTTGATCCCATTGTCCCAGGAGAAAAGAGCTCATTAACGAGTTGAAATGTTTAACGTCGTCAAGAAAAGGTTTCAATCACTTTAATCGCTTATTAGTTGTCAAGGCACTCTTAGTGTCAAATTGCCTGTAATAACTCTCAATGCGACACAGCCCAACCCCAATTTAAATTAAACTGCTTCTCGCTATAAACTCATTTACTTTAGTTTAACCTGATTTACTTATATTTAAATACATTCGCTTAAAAGAACATAATTTAGTTTACTTTAAAATGATAAACTGTAGTTCAAACAAATATACATCTGTTCATTGACAAGTACGTTAGTTACAACTATTATTTTTAGTTCAAACTAATTTACATGAAATTAAAGGGATTACACCTTATTTAACCGGATTTACTTTAGTACAAACTATTTTGCTTTAGTAAGAACTGATTTAATTTAGTTCAAAGTTAGTTTCATTAAAATTCAAATTGGTTAACTCTAGTTTGAAATTAACTTGTGTAGTTACTAGTAATTTCCTTTAAATAAAACTGGTTTAGATCAGCTTAAACTGATTTATTTTAGCTCAGACTAATTAAGCTTCCCATCTAATTGTAGGAATTGCAGGTTTACATATATATCTACAATAGGGTTTATATAAAAACCGTCATTTTGGAAAACCGGTTCCCGAATAGTAATTTTTCCAGAAAACCGGTTTTAATTTTTTTTTTAAAAAAAATTTTTGCTCGAATATTCTGTAATTCGAACAAAAAATTTTAACAAAAAATTAAGAAAAGCATTTTTGACTGAAATTATTTACTGTTCAATTTTATTTATAGTTAAAATTTTTTATGCAATTTAGTAGAACAAAGAAATAATAGTTGACCAGGATTAAATAACTTTAAAAACAATTATTCGTTGTTTATGCATAATTTTCACATATAAGGATGTAAATATTTTTATAATAGTGAAACGAGTTATTCAGCAAAGGGTTTGAATAAATAAAAACAATATATTTTGATATTTTTATAATAACAATATTGTTTTATAACCATATTATATTTATAAAAACCATATTATTAAATCGGACCGATATGATTCCAAGAACCAAACCACTTGCAACAGTGTTTTCATCAATCTGGTACATTTGGCTACATTTGTCATTTTCAAATTTTTTTTAAGTGTTGTTCATACATTGGAAAACGATATTTTCTACAAAAAAAAACAGTTTTTTGAATTTCAAAATTTTCTCAAAAAAACCGGCTTTTAAAAACCAAGAAACCCTAATTTACAACAAAATCCAAAGAGGTATTTAAGATTGCAAGGTTATCATAGTGATTTTGTATATGTATATACAGTGGGTAATCAATCACAACAGTGCGACATGCTGTAACAATGTATATTTATTTAAATGTACTAATATATAAAACACAGCAAGATATCAAAAAAATGACAAAGATCTTTCAAACAAAACAAGTGTCCTTCGTCATAGTCCAAACTAATACTGTTATGACTCTTACGAACACCAATTGTATTGGTTGAAAGATTTTAGTTGTTTTTCTAATTTTGTACTGTGGTTTAAACGGTAATTTCTATTTCACATGTTTATTCTAAAATTTTGTTATATATATATATATATAAATGATCAAACCACAATAAGAAATGGGAAAACAAGACTAAGATCTTTCAACCGTAACAAGCGGTCTTCGTCAGAGTAAAAAACCCAACTCTGACGACTCTGACGAAGACCGCTTGTTATGGTTGAAAGATCTTAGTCTTATTTTCCCATTTCTTATTGTGGTTTGATCATTGATTGTTATTTCACGTGTTTATGTGAAATATTTATATATATATATATAAGTTAGAATATATATATATATATTATATATATATACGAATGCTTTCCAATCTCGACCACCATATATTTAACACTATTTGTCTTTCTTATCGAGTTTTGGTCTAGCTTCAATAATGCAACATCTTTAAGCCGACGTTTCGTCAATATTTGTAAACATCTTCAGGGCTACATCAATACAGAGTTTAATTACTATAACATGAAACATAATTATATTACATTATTTAATTAATATACATAATTACCTTGATACCTTGGTACATAATTACCAAGGTAATTATGTATATTAATTAAATAATGTAATATAATTATGTTTCATGTTATAGTAACTAAACTCTGTATTGATATAGCCCTGAAGATGTCTACAAATATAAACGAAACGTCGGCTTAAAGGTGTTGCATTATTGAAGCTAGACCAAACCTCGATAAGAAAGAGAAATAGTATATATATATAAATAACATATAATAAAACAATAATATATATATATATATATTGAAAAAAGCAGTACGTATTATAAAACAAATCAGTTACTGTAATCAATTTGCTAAATCGATTGTAGTAAGAAGATTTTCTTTTCAATATTTTGTTATCTCCTTTCAAACTGTACCAAAAAAACCATGTCTTTTTTAAAAAAGGAGCATATAAAATACAAAACCTGGAAGTGTTTGAAAGTTGCTAACGACACTCGGTTAACACATTGCGTATTTAGGAAGCCCAATTCAATATATGAATTACGTCAATCTAATTGACAGTGCTTGTATCTGATTGACGCACAGAACCTTGAATTCGATATGGTATTCATTATCAATGATACCGCTACACCTCACCTTAGGACAGTTCTACAAGTAAGAAAGACCAACTAAAACTAATTTTAGTGTTTAGTAAATACAAAAAAAAAATACCAATTTATCATTGCTTACTAATTTTTGGCAGAATTTTTTTTTATGTAAAATTTTAACATTTTATAGTGGGTAGTTAATTTAGCAAGCATAGTTACAAAAAAATATTCTAAAATTCACAAGTACAGTAATGCATCTATTCTATGATGTAATTTCGCCAAAAAAGATTAGGTCGATCATCTTTCTATTTTAAGCAACTTTTTTAGCTTTAAAGTGAAATATGGAACGTCAAACGGTGTGACTAGTGTCATGTTCACGTCGACGAGTCGTCACTTTCTTTCCCTATTTCTTTTTAACTAAATTAACTAAATGTTAGTTTTTTTTTAAATTTTTAACTAAATATCCATTAAGCCAGTAGTACTTCTTTTGTAATTGTTTCACAATTCTATCGTTGCTGAGCCTCATATGATTCGACAGAGGTTTAATTGTTGGAAAGCTCAATTTAATAATACAATATGATATATTTTAACCAATAGCTAATTGTGAAATATAAATAACGTAACTGCTTCGAAAGCATTCAAGTCAGATATATGATGAAATTTAATATTTTTTTTTATAGAAATTTAGTTTATTCGTTATCTAAGAAGTAGCTCCATTTCTATGCTTGAGCATCTTTCATCGAAGAGAAAAAAAATGTCATTGACCGCCTACGTCATCCTCAGACAAGGGAATAAATTAATGGGACGGCATTAAAAGCTTGGGCCTAAAAGCTGTTATTAAACCTTTACCAGGAGAGTGACGTTTATGAAGAGGCAAATCGTATACAGATTTATACTTTACCCTACATCAACCTCGTTATCACATTATACCAAATTATTACATGTTGTAATTTATTAACATATTCATTTTGTAATAATTTATTTCAAACTTGTTATATGGTCTTTTATTTCTGATTTTCCGTTTTTTATCATAAGATATATACAAAACTGTTGAAAAAAAGATTTATTTTTCTTTTTTACGAAAATTAATAGATAATTTTGTGTATTTCTGTTTCTATGTCTGTGAGGAGTGTTTGCAGATGGGAATCTCTGTAAGTGAGGGTCTTCCTATTACTTTCTTGTATTCACGTGATTATCGGTGTAACTATGTAGGTCTCCCTTACTCTGTGTATTATTGTGTGTGTGTGTGTGTGTGTGTGTGTGTGTGTGTGTGTGTGTGTGTGTGTGTGTGTGTGTGTGTGTGTGTGTGTGTGTGTGTGTGTGTGTGTGTGTGTGTGCGTGTGTGTTGTGTTGTGTGTGTGTATGTGGTGTGTGTGTGTGTGTGTGTGTGTGCGTGAACGGGGTTTTCAACCTGGAGTGGTTCCAACCCGTGGGGTTGCCAGACGATATTACAGGGAGTGCAGGAAAAGTTCTGGTAAATAATAGAATGTTATTATTATTATTATTCAAATATTTTTTATGTTTTTATTTCTCATAATTAATATATTCATTTTACTCGTTATAAAACACCTCATTCTTTTCCGTTTTGGACTACTTACGAGATTACAATTTACTACTCGTAGATTACAATTTCGGCCTCGGTTTTAAATAAATTTTCTATAGCATGCAAAACTACTCTGCCTGTACTAACTTCAGTTGAAACAACATAACTATGCGAATTAAAATTGGGTGCATTCTTATCAACTAAAAGAATATCTAGAAATTTCTTGAATTCGCTGGAAAATTCGTGTGTTTCTATAAGTGACATTGTTTCACGTTTTGAAAAAAAAAACATTGTAAGCAATAAACAAAAACGATATTAAATTAAAAGTTATTAGCAATCATTTGGAAGTATTAACCTGGATTATCTTGCACATATTTGAAGGAAGTTATTAAGTTTTGTAAAGTATAGTTTCTTTGTTATATACTTTTTGAGTTTGATTTTTGTTTGTTTTATTTATCCCTGGGCATAATATAAATTTCAGGGGTTTGAGGTTCCATTGAAATATCTTTACGGGTAAGGGGCGAAAAAAATGTTGGTACTATTTTCTGTAGAGCGACAGAAAAGAAAATGTTGGTACACTCAATGTACAATTAGGAATACAGATAATTACTGTGGGAATTGATTATACGTAAGTTGTGTTCAGTATAATTAATAAATATAAGCAGTTCTTTTTCGCACACTGACACTAACGGGGCATGGTGAGGAGTATGTGTGAATACTGTCAGAACCAAGTTTCGAATAATGGTGAATACCATGATTTTTTGTTTTAGGTTTCTTGTTGATACCATATCCCAGACTGTTTGCTCAATCTCTATCCTTGTAATACTACAATAATCGCTACTAATTAAGAAACGAGCTACAGTTTTTACCTAAGAACAGCATGAAAAAATATATTTTATTGTTTAGGTGTTGGATCAAATACACACTATTTCTTCCCCTTTCTATTCTTTTCTTTTTGTAACACTATCAATGTTATGTATGATTAATAATAATATCTATAAGAATTGTTATGGATGGTTCCTAAAAGCTTCTGTATTCAGTGTGTTTTGTGTCTTAGATTCACGCTTTGAAGAAGATCCGTTTCCCGAAGCCGACTGTCCTCGATTAGAGCAAATGCTACTGCCCTTCACTGTAGGTAAGAGCAATGCGAAAGAGAGCAATACATGGGCCTCCCATTCCGCGTCGCTTATAACATAAATCAAAAGCCGACTGAAATAAGCAAACACAACATCAAACTTACTTACAACATTGAATAATTTACTTCCCAAGTAAATTATTTCCTTCTAATTATACTATGATATGTGTTTTAACAATCACCAAATCTCAAGTATAAATTTTTTACTACTGTATTGACCATTCAGAAATAAGGGGTTTCCCTCAGGTATACTATAGAATAAATTGACAGAAATTTAAATAAATTCACAATATATTGCTATTTCTGAACAGTCTCTCCAGCAGAACATTTAGGATTAAATTTCTTAGTAAGAAACCTTCAGATCTCAAGCCTACGTAATCCATAGTGATCTGTCCCCACTTAGGAGTGGAGCGCTCAAATTGATGGTGCATGATTCAACAGGTGGCATGTATAAATGGAATTAAGTTTGGGCTGTTGGCAAGGACAGACGGACATGTGCTGGGAGAAGCAGTTTTATGATGAAGGGGAGAGAGGCGGAGGGTTTTTGTAGGCAGCTATCAGGTGGTCAGACCCTGAGGCGCCTTCAGAATTAGGCTCGTATCAGAGTGTCTCTGTGCTGTCGCCCCGACCCATTACCGCCCACACTAATATTCCCCTACCTTCATAACTAACTAATCACCAAATCCAATCATCCACTTTTTTACAATTTCTCTTACTCCGTCCGTTAAACTCTTTTCCTTTCAGATAAGGAAATTAATTTAGTTTCAAGGCTTTTAGCTTTAGCATGCCTTTACCTCAATACAGGACACTCGTCACCACTATCTTCCTTGCATACCTAAATAAATATTTTTGTACTAGTCCGTTAACACACGCCAACAACAAAACTGATTCCATCATAGGTAGTATATTTTGAGTATCTCTTGCTTGCTGTCAGGTTAACAAATCACGCATCTGCCCAACATGTACTTCACATTCATTCAATTTAAGTTATTTTAGCGAATTTTAACTTACTTTTTTGATTTTATAAACAAACTCTTAATATATATACAGGAAAATCACAATTAAACACGTGATGCAAACAATGAAGTCAAAACCATAAGAAAAAAGAAAAACCAAAGAAATAAATGCTCTGAGACCTTTGACTTTATGTCATCGGAGAGAAACCAAAGTAAGAAAGAAGAAAGTAACAGAAAAGTTACCTTCGTCTTCGTTAACTTCCTCCTGGTTAACTTTTCTGTTTCCTTCTTCTTTCTTACTTTGTTTGCTGTCTGATGATAAAGTGAAAGACCTCAGAACATTTATTTTTTTTCCTTGTGGTTTTGGATTTATATATATATATATATATATACAATGATCAAACCACAATAAGAAATGGGAAAACAAGACTTAGAAATTGTTATTTTACGTGTTTATGTGAAATCTTTATATATATATATATATATATATACAATTTTTATATACAAAAAATATTGTGATCTTATGTCTCAAATGTTTTACAGAAAGTCCATCCCATAATCGTTTCATTTAGACATGTAATTTATATATATATATATATATATATATATATATATATATATATTTCCTATGGATCTAAATAAATTGTTATGACTATTATTTTGCATTGTTATCAACATTTTGCATTGAGTTTTTATTCTATTAACACTAACTAAACTTGTGTGAAATATTTCCGAGACATTCTAGGATGGAAAAAAGTTAATATCTATACCAAGATCTATGCTGATATACGCTAGATCTCTTCTACTTTTTTGCAAGCCACACTAGGGGGTTTCTTTGTAGTCGAGAAAAAATCAGTGTTGCCAACATACGCAGATTTGTAATGTCTTCTAAGTGTTACCTTTTTGAGTTTTATTTATTTAATCATAATTTGATTTACTTATAAACCTTAGAAAAACATTGAGAATGAGGCTTCGATGTTTGGCACTCGTTGAGTCACTAGTTGAACGGTGTTCCCATGGTAACCAGACTCCATTGACTCGCGAGGACCCTTGATCAAAAGTTCTTCATCCCATTTCTGAATTTCTTACATGTTGCATAGACATACTAACATAACAATAAACATGTAAAAAAAAGATTAGTATATCTTTGAGAGAGCATAGCTGGTATAAATATTGCGACTCTTGTTTCGTTACTATGGTATTACATTTAAATTCAAGCTTCATTTATTTTATTTTAAATTTACATTAAATCATTGAAATAAGACCTATTAATTTTGCTGACATTTTACTAGCATGCATTTTTTATGAAATTTATTATTTTTATAATATTTTTTATGAAAAAAAAAGTTCTAAAGTGATTCAACTCAAATGCAATTTAAAAGTCACTCTTTTTGATTATACTGAAATCAAAGATGTGTTCCTTTTTTTTATTCTTGCCAATGTTTATATTGCGATTTACCATTTGCAAAATTTTAGACTATTTCTCATGTTTTAATACTGCTCGACAACTATACAGTTCTTTTCTAAACAAAAAACCTATTTGGATAAAAAATGTAATTATTTTCTGTAAAATACTATACTTGTAGCAAGCATCATTATGTGTATACCTAACTACCCGATTTCAAAAAGACATCAACAAATCTTGTATGGATCTACTTAACTTTACTGTAAATAAAACAATTATTATAAATAATGAAGGATTAATTAATTTCACTAAAGTAATTATATTGACAACTTGTTTTTGTTATGATTTTAGAAAGTTCATAAAAGCTTAACAAATGAATGGCTTTAAATATTTCTTCGTAAGATTTATTTCAAATTTGAAATGAGGCTAATATGTTTTGACCAGTAAATATTAGTAAATGAATAAACTAAATTATAATACTAATATGTTTTTAATGGTCTCTAGTTATCATAGCAAGACCATTCAACTACGGACCAAAACGAGTACGAAAGGTCATAGCCTCATTTTCAATTTCTTATTACGATTTATAGATTTATACATATAAAAAAATATGGTAATATGTACATATTTCAATGTTCTTCGTCAGCATGCTCCGCTGGGGCTAAGTCCCATGTATGATTGGGTTTATCTATTTGGTCTTCTGCTAATAGATAAGTGACCAGTATAATGAATTGGATTAAGAGTATCAGTATGATACTGATAAAGTATCCTTGGTACCTGATACCTGGTATTCAGGTACCAAAAATAGTATATCTGATAATAATCACAGGATCATTAAAACAAAATCATAAAAAATAAAATTTTTTTATTTTAATTTAAAAGAATCGTAATTAATAAATTATATGAACTTTACCTTGATAAGATTAAGGTAAAGAGATTCACAATCGAATACAAATGGTGCTTAATAGTTGTCCTTTTTAGAAATACGTTGTACGTTGTTATGTTGGAATTGTGTGATGTTTTCACATAAGAATAACACTAAAAATACCTTCCAATTTGTATAATAACCAAAGAAAACGAAGAAATTACTGTTTTTTTTTTAATATGAAGTACAATAAACTACTTTTCTCATTATGTAGTACTGCCTAAAAACTACACTGCACATTTATTTATGACACCATTATCATTTTCATTACGGCCTTTCAAACAGTGTGTGGGAGTAATTAACATATTTTCAATCACCAACTATTTCAGAACACCGAAATATCAACCTAAAGTGAAATGTGGGTGTATTAATGGAAAAATGTTATTAATGGGTTCAAGAGACCTCAAAACTTGTAAATGTTTACGACAGTTTTATTACACCTAAGGAAAACAAAATCAAACATACATGTATTCACAAGTATAGAAGCGTAATTTATATAAAAATCTATCTAAATAGTGAAATTAATTCTTTCTATGATTGCTATATGTTACTTATGGTAAAGTTATCTAAGTCAAGTTGTTTAAGTGTTTTTCTGTTTTCATTTTCGGTTTTTTACACATATTGTGACTTATGCCTCAATCAGGCTGAAAGATTATTTATTGGAATCGTTCCACATATCAAGGAGTCCTATAATTGAATTTATAAACTTGTTTTAATACATGAGGGCGTTTATATTGTAAACATGTTGCTTTTATAATTAAGGTATAAAAAAAATTCTATTCCATAATACTGGTGTTCCAAAAAACATACTTTAGAAATCGCTTCATTTTTACAAATTATTATCTCGTATAAATTGGACAATTTGACCTGACGTGTTGGGTTATTAATTTTTATCAATCTTCGATTGTTTTCCAATTATTGATACAGGGATTATTGCCCACTGTCCTGCTGTTATTCTCGTTCATTCAACCCTTTTGTCTGAACCATTATCATGAAACTAATTCTAAGTTGGCAATCAATTACACTAGTTGGTTAGTTTTTTTCCAGCACTATGTATGTTTCATTCACAATTATGAAATTCTCTCTCAAGAATAAATTTTTCTTCTCTTTTTTACGTACAATCATTCACATTTGATATTCAGAAAGGTTTGACTTGTGCAATTACAGCTAGTTAGAGACACTCCTCAATTTATTATCATGGTAGTAACAAGTTAGTAAACAACTAACCTTAACACTTTTAAAAATAAATTGTTTGTTTTATCCAGTTACACGTCTAATGAAAGGATCACCAACCGTTTCACAACACCGATGTATCAACCTAAAGTGAAATGTGGGTATATTAATGGTAAAAAAATACGATTACTGGGTTCAAGAGACCTCAAAATCCATCAAAATAAAGAAATGGATTATATCGTTTACAACAGTTTTATTGCATCTAAGGGAAAAAAATCAATTACTACTTAAGTAACTAATTTTTTTTTAAGGTTCAACTATAGAAGTCATGTATTCTGAGATTTGACAGATTTGCATGCTTTCAGGCTCCCTGAATTCATTGTTACTTCTTTTTTTTTTTTATAAATATTTTCTGCAGTTAGTATACTCGAAAAATGTTTGAATAATCTGAAAGTAATATAGTATAACTGATTATAACTAAATTCTACAGTCAAGACGAATATGGCTTTTGTAAAAAAAAAAAACATTCTTGCTTATAAACAATATTGAAAAATGTGAAAAGAACTTTGTTTTTTTTTTCAAAAAACCTCTAATTTTTTCCCATTTCACAAGTCATCTCATGAGTTCAACTTTTGAATTTAACACTCCAATAATTGTGATAACTACAAGAGTCAAAAAAACAGTAAAAGATAACTTTATAACTTAAGTAAAAAAATTAAGTAACTTAAATCATTCTTTCCTAATTAATTCATGAGCAGTCAGTTATTGTGTCGTACTTACTCATGATTAGAATAAGCGGAAAAAATACAAGTCCCCACACAAAAGAGGGTTTTTATGGAGAAATAATAATTTTTTAATTAAGTCATTAAGTTCGACTAGTCAACTAAGTTCCAACTTGTTAGATTTGTCTAATCCAATGTTATTCAAAACTCCATATTAGATATTAGATATTAATATATGAGAATTAAATTATTTTTTTAAAAAAAGATAATAATTACTAATCAATTTAAATAATTCTTATTTGATGCCAATTATGTGCATATAATCACATAGCAATTCCGATCTCTGAAACAAATCAGAGACTAACTGATAACCATTATACTTCATTGGAATTTACTTGATGTGCAATCTATATTCTCTTTTCAAATCAAGGAATTATCCTGATTCGGTCAAGGACCTTGTCTATAAGGGGGTTCTTCGTTCAGCGATGACTTATGGATGCTCCTCTAGTTTAGAGCTGCACCAGCGAACAAGGCGTGTATCCAGATTGTTCAAAACAACTGTGCCCGCCTTATAGCCAGGGCTCCTTGGTACGCCCGTAATGTTGATATTCACCATGACTTGAAAATGGAATCCATAGATAGCTACATCACCCGACTTACTACCAATGAAGACAACAAACTATCTACTCATCCAAACCTCCTTGTAGAAACTCTAAATCCTGTCGCCAACCTTCCTCAACCTCACTGAATAATTACTTCATCCAGTGACTATCTGACTACCTTTCCAGTTTATGACTAAAAGCATTAAAAACTATGACTAACAAGACCACATAACCGCGAATACGACATCATTACTGTACAGACTAACTTAATATCCGACATGAATTACTGACATTCCATGTTATAGTAGCACAGTAATCAAGCAGTAGAAGGCCTCTGGTCTGGAACTGCTAGTTACGACGTGCACTATAGTGCGCGGTTATATTCGTTGGTCGTTGGTCAAGCACTATTTTTATTTCTTTTAATGATAACATTTAATAATATATTTCAATAAGGATTGGTAGTTATGATTTAATGATATTGCTTATTGGATAGACCTGTTTAAATAACCAGATGCGTACTTGTTTTGAGAGCATCCCTTAGTGTTTCGCTAATACTGACTAGTATAAAACAAACCTGAAGTTCTATACAAAACATAACAATTCATTGTTACTTTTTACGATTATTCTCATTACATACATATGTGAATGCATTACATTGAAATCAAAGATTCATACAAATGATAAGGAAATCAGACACTAGAGTTTTATTAAATTCGATACAATAGGAACAAAGAGACAAAACGACGCAGTTAAATTTCCATGACTCTTTTTTTTTTTATAAAAAAAGAAATACTTTTGACGTAGAAAAATTCTTATAAACTATTATCACCATTTGTTATTAAGATAGCACTTTTGAAGGATTACTTAAACAATTTACTGTCTGAATGTCTAACGTTTAGATATCAAGGTCAAAAAAAATTACGTTGAAAAGTGGACACCATTACAATTTCAGATAGTAATTAATTGGATGTGATACTTTTAATTAAAAATGACCAATCTAGTTAAAAGCAATTTGCACAATTTGATTGAACGAGTGGTAATAATGACTAAGTGATTCACTCTTATAGAACATAGAGAAGGAAAGACAGAGGAAAACAATGAGGAGTGGTTGACACTCAACGTGACTGTGTTTGAAATAACTATCAGTCCTGGTGATGGTTAAATATTGATTTCGCTGCGGTGAAGGGGGGGGGGGGGGTTCTTTATTATGCGTTGGGGATGCTAAAGAAAAATCACGTATATCTATATATAAAGTTCGTCAGTTTGTTTGTTTGTTCATCCATTTTCAGTGGAGATGGAAACATGAAATTAAATATATATTATGTAGTATATGAATAATCTGAAATAAAAGAAAATTATCACTATATTCCCAAAATTGGAGCCAGGGTAGCAAAAAATTAAATGTAACAAATTTTTTTTTAAATTTAATATTTGCGTAATATAAACACTGGTAATAAACTAAAGGCATGGAGCCAGGGTAGCCCACTGGCTTGCGTGTTCGCCAAGGACAAATATATTAAAAATAAATGTAACGAAAAAATTTTTGAATTTAAAATTTGAATAAATAAACAATGGTAATAAAGTAAAAGCATGGGTCCAGGGTAGCTAATCGCTTTATCTGCTCGCCGATGACAGTCGTGAAAATGTATTATATATAAATGTAACAAAAAAAAATGTAATTTAAAATTTGCGAAATATAAACACTGGTAATAAAATAAAGGCATGGAACCTGAATAGCCCAGAGTCTTACGTGCTCGCTGATGACAGTAGTGCAAATGTATGATAAATAAATGTAACAAAAATATAATAAACTACTACATTAGAGGTTAAAAATAGATAATTTTAAAAACAAACCTGAACAAAACTGTCAGATAAAATACGAATGTTCTAAGGTAATATTATAAAGATACATTTCTTCCATTAATGTTATTTTATGATAGGTAAATAAATTGAATATTTTAATTTACAAGCTTTGATTGTTTTAAATATATTTCATTATGAATAGAACTTGAATTGATGTTTTATTTATATGCTAAAATAAAAGTTTTTTTTTTACTTTTAAATGACTTTTATTTTGCTAAATATACTTACTGCGTATATATCTTGAATCATGTTAAGATAGAGACATTCTTCATATTAAAAGCTTAGGCTTTATAAGAATCCGTTTCCGTGCTTTAATAACAAGAAACAACAATTAAAATTATCCCTGTCAATCATGTTCAGTGAATTAATTTCAAAACCTATTGTTATAATTTTTGAGTGACACAAAGGGACATGGGTAGTCTAGTTTCTTATAATATCTCTTGCAATATAAAACCCTTGCACTGGTATACAAAAAAAGTCCTATACTTTTTGTTTTCTGAGGTATGTAGACTAGTTATCTCTAATAACTATAGCCAGTGGCTGTTATATTATGAGCTCGAGATCGACAACTTTCTTCTCTAAGACGGTGTGAACCGAGTTATGAACTGGAGGACTCCTACATTAGCAGCATCTATCACGCTAACCATGAGATCAACCTAAATCTTTTAGTTCAATATTGGTTAGTAAAGTCAAATTAAAAAAAGTCCTGTTGTAAAAGGAGAAAATATACTGCTATACAATTATGATGAAACTAATGATACGATGTCGCAAAACTATTTGCATAATGGAAGACCTTGAGCTGCTATTGGATATGAATCGGTTCATGTTATTTTAAAATTAAAGGGAATTGACTTGTATTGTATTGTTCTAATGGACTGTTCGTGATTTAGGCTTATATCAATTGGATAAGTCTGGAGTAATGTCGCTTGTATCGCAATGCAATAAGAATTCCATCAACAGCATTCCATAACGAGGCACATGATTTTGGTTTAATGGATGATTGTGATCGAATGGGACGAGATGGCTACTGATAAATAGAGCCGACATAATGTACTACTAACGAGAAAGAGGTTAATGTTTAATTCAAATTAGAGGTAGCGGCAACTAAAGGTAGCGTTGTGATTGGTCGCTTGTGTGAGGCTGGTGTCATCAGTCAACATCAAGGCAAACAATCATCGCGCTAATGGTATTAGCGCTTGGGTGGGCGGTCTGCTTACCGCAGGATCGACCCAGCCCTTCTGATTGATGGCCCTGGCCTCGAGTCTACTTGACGACGGACTTGCAGATGGATGGCCTCTGGCTGACAGCTCCTTTACAAGGGAAGCGCCCGCACTTGATCAGTGGTCACCTTTGCATAACACAGACCACGCACCACCTAACCCAGGGGCAGTCATTCCCTTAATAACATTAAAAACCAATAACAACTACTAAAAAGTTGCAGATGTTTATTTTTATTTCGGTTAAAACTCTTTTTCTTCTTATTCTCTCTACACTTTTTCTTTTTAGTTCGGCATGAACTATCTGCCTTTCCTTTCCCCTCTATGCCTGACTCCACTATTTTTTTTTTCTTTGAGTGAAGTTCAGGTGCGAATCGTCTCCCTTCTATTCGCTCTTTCCGTTTCTCCATTTCTTCCCCTCGTCACTTTCTGTACCTTTATATTTGAATTCCAAGTTCGGTCGAAAACTCTATTTACCTCTACCTTTTCCTCACTCTTTCTCTTTTTGTTTCCTTTCTTTACTACCTCCTTTATCTTTATTACTTCCTCCTTATCACTCGCACTCATTTTCTCTCACGACCTCTCAGTCTAATTCCCTCAGGCTCTTGCTCTCTTTCTCTATACCCATATTTTTAACACAACATGATATAAAGCAATATGATATGAGATTTTAAAGTTACTTCTGTATTTATATAATATAAATATAATTATTTATGCAATTTAGTTTATAAAATAATGTTCTAATTTGATAGTAATATACAAAAGAGGGTGTCAAGTTAGCCCAGTGGTAACCTGTTCGCTTCTAGACTAGGGATTCAATACCCTAGATCCGGAATTCAATACACCCTCTGGCCCTCAAGCGGGGGGTAATAAATCTGAGTATATCTTCCCTTGGAGAGGAGAGGACGCTACAGTTCCGAGCGAGCCTGCACGATTACACAAATAACTTCTTAAAGACCCCTCCTATAAATACACTTGTGTTAGGCGAAATTTAAGACTCCCAATGTAGAATACTCATTGTGTGGTACGACAAAGGACCAATGATATATTACATGTAAATAAAAAAGCAATTATTGATATTAATAAAATAGTATTAATATTAATTAATAATATTATCTAATATGAAAAAGAAATTATTCAAAAACCAGTAAATATAAAATGTTTGTTTTATAATTGGTGCTCCAAAGCAGGAAAGAACTTCTATTAAACCTACTGTGAACGATATAGGTCGTGTGAAAGTTCCTTATTTAATATAGAATTAAACGAAAACATTGAAAACCATATCTTAAACTTTCCTATATAATCTTATATAGGAAATATATAAGTAATATCTATTGATTAACTAGAAAGATAAGAGCATAACCTAAAATACAGTTGTTAGTACAATAAATCAAATAGCATAGATTCAAGGGAACAACTAAAGTCAACATACCAATATTTGAGGTAAATTGATAACATAATTACTATTAAGTTTTAATATCCTTCATAAAATAAATAATGGTTTGATAATGTCTAGAAGGATTTACAAACAATTTTCTTTTGAAAAAGAATGCAATGAATGAAATCTGACATTTGAAAAAAGGCAGAACAAGGAAAAATTATAAAACTTTATGGTTATAACAGTGACATTGATAGTAAAATCAATTTTAATGGATCTCTGGAAGAGAAATGAGATAGATGTGTTCCTCTGTCACTGTAACAAGTTATCATGAAATATATATGTTCAATTGGATTTCATTAATGCAATATTTAATAGTGTAGATGTAAAATAATAAGCTTGGTTATGTGAATAGCCCTCATAGATGATAAACAAAAATAGAAATGTCAATCTCACTGGTTGGAATTTATAAAAAAGAGGGTGTTTTTTGCTCAGGTGCAGGCATAAAGAAGAAGTTAATGGAAGTGACCGCTAGTCGGTAGCGCTGCCTTTTGAAATGCAGATAGGCTGAAATGTCCCCAATTTAAGAATCTTGTTAGGCTGCTAATGTGCGAAAATCCCCAATTACGTCGAAAGGAATATTCAAGCAGCTAAACACTATCAAATTATACTTAATATAGACATTCGCTAACAGTAAACATGAAGCTAATGCTTTGGCCTAGGCTGACTTTAAGTGTAAATCCCCTGCAGCCATATCGCGAGGATTATAATTAGTATAGGAAACTATTGCATGAAATCACACGCACACATCTCTGTGCAACCGTCTAGAACTACCCAAAAAAAAAAAAAAACATCTCAATTCAATCCAAAACCACTTGGTTTTCTGTAGACTTGTTAGAATTAAGTCTCAGCCAAAAACTTTCTTATTATTGATCGTATGTTGCAGAGACCACGTGCACATGCCATGTGCTGCTTCGCTTTGTCCACAGTAACCTTTCTAACACATATTCCCTCATTCTTTTTCACCTCTGCTTTACGCATTTTTCTTCACTTGCCTCTGGCTCATTGCTGACCAAAGTGGTCGAAAGTTCACACTGTGCTCAGTTTTACGCTATTCCCTATCAGTATATATTAACCTATCCAAATATTATCTATTTTTGTTTAACTTTACAAATCTATTACTATTTTAATATAAAAATATATTTATTCATGTTCTTTCCTACTTACACACACTTAGATAACTGTCATTGCTTCATATTTGTTCACTAATTATTATCACTTTTATTTTTCTTTATTTGATAGTATTCCGGTTTATTTACAAATTTCTTCAACAATTTCTTCAATATTCACTCTGATAACAATTATTCTTTCACCTTTTTGCAGTGCATATACAATCCATCCATTCTAAAATTATATATCTCTTTTACCTATTTATACTACATCTCTGTGATTTTGATGCATGTGGTGCCTTCAGGTGGAGCATGCTGTTCTCTGACAATAAAAAAAAAAAAAAACTACATCTCTGTCCGTTTATCCCTGCAATTATTATTTGTTTAAATAATTCTATTTATTTTTGTAAATTTTGTTTAATTATCCCTGCAGTTATTATTCCTTTAAGTAGTCGTTACTCTTATTGTGCCCTAACAGATATTCTTCAAGTTTTCATAAGAAATCATAAGAATTTTTGAGTCGATAAGAACAGACAGCCAATAAAAGTTTTATCATATTTTTTTTTTTACAGGAAGTAGTTATAAGTAGCACTGTAAGCTAGATTGATAAGGTTAATCGGTCGCTTCCTTGAAGTGATCACAGACGTGTTGGTTTGAATACAATTGGTTGATTAATTAGTGATTAAGGAAAATGATAATTATTACAATTTTTGTTAAAAAAAAATGACTGGTCGTTTGATACCATTATCAAAAACCATTATTATTAAAATAAACACTTTAAATTAAGTGCCTCTATTAACTCTGAGGTAATGGAAGTATTGCGATTGAGCCAAATTCCGACATCGCATTTTCAACGAAAATACACGTTTTGACAACCCCTGATTTTAGTCATTTTCTGATTGTTTACCGCGGTTTAAATGCTGATTTTTATTTCACGTGTTTTGAAATCATTGATACCTCTTTACCTCTTCTTCCCCCTCAATTTTCTACTCTATATTTCTTTTCTCCACTCTCACGTTTCTACTTCACCCTTTACTATATCCATCATTAGGGTCCAGGTCAGCTCAGTAGTTAACGTACTCGACTCTGGGCTGGTAGTCCAGGGTTCGATCCCCACCTGGCCATCGATTTACTCATGCGGGAAGTGAATAAATCTGAGTACGTCGTACCCTCGGAGAGGATGTTAAGCCGTCGGTCTCGATCCTGTACGATGTCAGGTACTCGTTAAAGATCTCTACTCAACATCCACTTGAGTTAGGCAAAATTTAAGATTCCCAATGTAAAATCTGTAGAATCACCGATCAAAACAAAAAACCGGTAAACGGCTGAAGTTATCACCCGCTAGGGGATCGGTTTAAACAATAAAAAAAATCAAATAATATCCACCATTTCTTTTCTCTTCTTTTTCTTTTTAAGCTCTTTCTCTTCCTCTTGCTATCCCCATTTATTTTCATCCCTCTTCTTCTTTCCTTCACAGACATGCCCTAACTCTCGCAACCTTTAACTTCATCTCCCTCACTCTTCTGATATCTCTCACTATTCACCCCTCCCACTGTGTCTCTCTTTCCAATCCCTCTTTCATTCCCTCTTCTTCCTCACCACTCTGTCCCTACCTCCCACTCTTTCCTACCATCTCTCACTCTTACCCACTTCCTCCCTCGTACTAATTTTATCAATCTATCTCTCTCCATCTGTTTCTTCTTCTGTGCTTTCATGCTAAAGGAGGACCTCTTCCTCTCTCCCCTTACATAGACTTATAATTATTTTAACCAGAAGGTACCTGACCTCTCTACTATTTGCTGCCAAAGTTTCAAAGGCTTACATTAGGTATGTCCTTTTGATATAATTATTATTTAATTTTTTCTCATTAAATAGAAAAATTACAGACTTGAATGACATCGTTTCAATCCACTCTCTCTTCTTTAATGAACAACATATCTATATCCCAATTCTGTTCTCTTTGTTTAAAACAAAACTTTAATGATAGTAAAATTAAAAAAAAAATAATTAGAAATACAATCATTAAGAACTAAAGAGCTAAATTATAAGCATTAAAGTATTGTTAATGAAGTGTTGGCTATATTGGTGGGTCTTTCCGAAGGCCATTGATAAATGGATGTGAGTAATGGAGAACGCCAAACAAAGTAGGTGAAAGGATTTTCTGGAATTCTTGTTTTCTGTTTTATCACCTAACACTGGTTATTCAGCTCATCTTTGTATCAGAATTATAAATTTTCTTAGCCCTTTCTAACTTCCTCGTAAAACAGCCATGAAAAGTAGGCATTTAGATAGGATGATGATAATGTTTAACTGCTCCGTAATAAAATCTTCGTCAGATGTGTTTGTCGACTTTTCAACTCGTCATTTTTTTTATTTTTCTTCTTTTTTTTTTTGAAATAAAGACAGTCATGGTAAATTGAATTACCCAAGGTAAACAAAGTTGATTTATGATTCTTGTCTGCCTTACAAGATGCTTACTTTACGGCTTTCAAGACAATTTTACATCTCCTTCTTGTTTTTTTTCCTTCTTTCGCACACATTGTTGACTCACTGCCTCTCTCTTCTTTTAATATCTCATTCGCTTCTTCAATGCACACTCCATAAAACAAATTATATAGCAACGTAAACTTCAAGGCTTTTACTACTTACCTGTTCTTTTCTTTGCAAGTTTCTATATATATACTTCAACTTTTCAAAGTCTGTGTAAGCACACTATGCTAAATGAGGGGCTCTATAAACAACAAATAGCATTCTTTTCCTCTCTTAAAGAAAAGAAAGAAAGCCTACAAACTTTTGTCATGTAGGACTTCTTTCCCGTCATGCAAAACTATTTTTTCCTTTAGGTCGAATAACTGTACACTAAAACCCAAACAGGGAATCATTGGTACTTCCATTTTTAATAAAGTTTTTGATGTAATCTAATAATAATACTAATAATAATATTTTAAATGTATGTAAATTAATAGAAAACCCCAGAGGAGATTTTAACAGCAAAAAGGGTGAGTGGTCTATCTCCCAATGCTCACAGTAATTACTGGTATGGAGAGAGAGAGAGAGAGAGAGAGAGAGAGAGAGAGAGAGAGAGAGAGAGAGAGAGAGAGAGAGAGAGAGAGAGAGAGAAGGAGAGAGAGAGAGAGAGTGTGAGAGAGAGTGAGAGAGAGAGAGAGAGAGTGAGAGAGAGAGAGAGAGAGAGAGAGAGAGAGAGAAGGAGAGAAGGTAAGAAAAGAAGTTTATCCCAAAAACTTTGGCTTAATAAATTAAAATTTCTGTCAGTTTGTTTCATTTGACATTAATTCATTTTGACATTAATTCAGTTCATTTGACATTAATTATATTTATGAATAATTGTATGTATCTTCTGTAATGCTTGTGAAAAACTGTGACCACATTAGCTAAAAGAGCTAATAGCACCCAATTTGTACAATAATGACTAGTGTACTTCTATGGTGAGGTATGAGTGGAAGAAACGGAATGAGAGCGAGACGATAAGAGTGAATTTGTCTTTAAGAGACTTAAGAGACAATTCAGTTGTTTTATCGTAATCTCCATTGTTTCATAAGGTACTATTTACAGTGATTATATCATATTAATTAGTACTTATAATACTTATTCGTACTAATTATTAGTAATATATTGCTAAATTAGTAATATTTTTGGATGATGGTTTCTATGTGACCTAACTCTTGAGGATACTTTGATGTTAGTTGGTAGACAGCTCATGTACTTAATGAGAATTTAAGTTTAAAGTATGTAGTGTGAAAAGACTAAAGTAGAGAGAACTTAAGAATGATTGAGAGACAGTGAAAGTAAGAGAGAAGCGTAGTAGAAGTCTTATGCCAATTTAAAAAAATAAGATATGATAGATTATGATTAATTTAATAATAATATAATTCTCTGGTTAGAGAATCCTAATAATAATGTCGACTAGCACACAAGCCGACATGGCTGTTATCTCTACATATTTAGAGGGTAGTGAAGGAGCAGTCATCTTGTAGATACCATCTCATGAATGCCATATTGTGTTGTTTTTCTCGAGTTTGCACATTGCCATTTAGTGCATCTCAAGTCTAAGTAAACTTATATGAAAACTTTAGGACTTCCAATATGAAATAAACATCATAAAGGGCCTTATGACCTATGCAAGATTTTCTTCCAGTATCAGTCTTTACACGGTAATTAGCAATCTCTGTAAACATGAATGTATTCATCAGAATCATCTTGTATTCTAGATGGCTTAAAAAACAAAAGTGGTTGTGAGCAGCTTTTGAAAAAGGGCTTCATGCACTACCAGAAGCCTTCTTGTGAACCAAACTAAATCTTTATTTCATTTATGATTCATTTACTAGAAGTTTGTTCTCTCACATAGCCAACAACAAAAGCTCTTCCTATGTTGATGAAGGAATCCTTTTTTCCTCTCTAACTTGGCCATATGCCCATCCAATCCTAAAACCGGAAACATAAATAAATAATTGTTGAAACCACGTGAAAGAAGGATAATGAAACATTATGCAAAGCAGAACTGGAAGCATTATAATCTTGTTAAGATTGTAAGATAACGAAAACAGGAACAGTTGAATAGAAGTCGGACTACATCTAATGAGCTAAGTTGTTAAAATGGAAATGTCTGCCCTACATGGTTAGTGCGAATTAAGAGAGAACTTTATAGGAGTTGCTTCATTTACTATGGGCTGTTCATGAGGCGTTGCTCGCCGATTATCTCGACAGATATACAAACTAACTTAAGCCTCTACAAGCAATCACACTCACCCTATGCATTAGATATTATTCATAACCCACCTAATGCTATTTAATTCTGCTTTCTTTTTTTTTTTTTTTTTTTTTTTTTTGGTGCCTTAAGTTACTCATGTAATATGATAAGGAGGCATATCTACCTCATTTCCGTTTGAAAGTTAGGATATAGAGCACTGCCCCAGGCTGTGAATCGAAATGTGCTACTTAATTAATACAGAAGGAAATTATAATAAACAGCTAATAAATAGCTTTTCAATTCCTCAGGCAGCGGAATATGTTGAGGCAATACACCATTTGAGAATGGATTAAACACTTTCAGGTCAAGTTGATGGAGCCACTTTAAAACCATTGTCTAGCTAAGAATGCAGCTTCAATGGGTTGAAATATTGCAAGTGAGTCCTGATGACTAGTTTTCAATCGTGTTCTTTTTTTGTTTCAAAATGTATAATATATACTTATATAAAAAAAGATATGTCTGCACTGTCTTGACAAGTTGTTTCTTAAGTTTCTTGAGTCACCGAAAATATTTTTGGAGTTGAGGATTCGTCAAATGATAAAGTAGTTCAACATAGTTCTTTTCAATTGGTTTATTACTAATTATCGACATGTTTCAGTGATCATTCACGATCGTCAGGATATCTTTTTTTAAATGTATGTATTCAAGAAGGACTGCTTTCAACTTTTACTAATATATATATAAAAATTAAATTGAGAATCAGACATCTTGCCATTCTAGTCGTTGTAATCTCCTCAACGTAGACAGGATTGCACAGATCAGTGTAGTACAAGTGCAATTTTAAACTAAGTAACTACATTGGATCTCTGGGACGTCAGCTCTGGGTCTCCTGGAAATAATTAGTCCCATGTCTTCTTTGTGATATATAGGTGGATAACTAAACAGCTTGCTAGTACGATTCATATTAAAAGAAGCATCTCTTCAACTGTCGACTTCCTTGATATTCTTAAAGCATTCAACGCAGCGGTGGTCCCTGGTTACTATACATTGAACCGGAACTACCACTTCTTTGAATGTTGAAGTACTCTTCACGAGCATACAAGCAGATAGGCTGAGCAGTTCATATGTCAAATCATCGGCCAGAAAAGCGCGTTGTTCCTCATCCTTCCCTATTCTTTTTGTTTTAATTGCAGTTATTCCATTAATATATTCAAAATACAGTTATCAATATATAGCACAATATTTTCAGTTGTATAAAAACATCTTAACATGCTAGTTTCTTAGATGTTACCTCCAGTTTTACGTAGTTTCATTTACTCTTAAAACTTAACATCCACAGGGGTGATTTTCAATTGTTTCTCATTACCGTTTCGGGTTTCAGTACAAAGGGTTTAGTTGGTGAGATAAAAGCTGAGTTCCTCGACCGTTTGATATGGACATCGTAAAGTCTCTTCGTACTCCCTAATGATTCCAATTTGAGTACTAAGGGTCTACTAGCTAAACTAAAAGTTATTTCTCAACATTCTCGACTTCAATGTTCTAAAACCGCTTCATGCTCTTTGAAGACTTCAATTTGATTATTATGACTCGAGCAGCTTAAGTAAAAGACGTTGCCCTAAGCTGTCTAAAATCCTATTAACTGGTTTAACGGCAGTTACCTTGACAAGCGGCAAAGTTAAAACTGTGGCCTACAGGTGGACTGTTTGGAGATAAATGTTGGAGGTATCCGGGAGTGGAACAGTAGCCGAGAGAAGACAGGGGAAATATGAAGCTGTTGGGTTGATTGGGAGGCGGTGATGAGGGATGGCACCATCAAAAACACATTACACCTCCACTCCCTGGCTCCTCCTCCGCTCTCTCATTTCCTTTTCCTTTGTAATTCAATTATTACTTCCACATACACTCTAACTACCTCAAATATCCAACAATCAAAACTCAATCTTCAAATAACATCTCTTTAAAAAGCATTTATACCAGCCATTGTTCAAGACATGTATGCTTGCTTTATTACTAATAGAATTCTGATGCATTGTGTTTATGAGTCTAGTAGAGACGCAGCTAACAAGGCCTCCTTAAGCCACTTTTATTAAGCAATAAACCTCTTTACTTTTTACAACTACATTTGTTAGCTTCTACGAGGATATTTCCTTCAAATTGCTTCAATGATTTTGCAGAACATTTCTCTTAAAATTAGAAATCTTCCAAGTAAGGGACTGCAATAACATTAATAAACGCATTATAAAAACCTGTGACTTCTTACTGGTTAGTGTGAATGTTGCATTAACACATATCGTACTTCTAGAAAAAAATTACTCAAGGTGTGGTATGGTAGTCAGTGTCATCGCCAAGCTGGTAACAGGATTTCTTGCTGCTGTTGTTTTCAGTCAATAAATAGTTCGTTTTTTCTCTATGCACTAAAGATTTTGCCAATCCCCCTCACAGATGTCTTACTTTTAGAAGTGTATTATGACTAATAAGATTTGGTTATCAAAGGTGTAAATCTGTCACCTCACTCTTCAGTTGGCTCACTCCAAGACAGTATTATTATTTTGATTCTGTTGTATTGTAGTTGATCACTCGCCAGAAGTGATCATGTTCTGATGAGAACGTTACTTAAAGGCTAGAGTTCTCCAGATTGCTGGTCTCTAAGTAGTCTGGGAAAAGATAGTACCTCTAACACACTGATAGGAGAAACACAGTTATAATCCCAGCGTCTACCCGAGCTTTGACTTAGAAACACGGCCACCACAAGTTACACAACATGGGGGATCGGCTTCAAGTTCCTCAGGCTATGCTCGTCTCCACAGTTCCCATTTTTATTGTATTATCAGGTAAAACACCGAACCTTCTCTAAATCTTGTGGATTAGTACCTTGAAGAGCAATGGCATTGTCAACCATTTTCAGCCACCCTTTAGCCTTAAACCGAGAGAACCAACCTTATGAGGGTGCATCCCCATTGTCCAATGACATGAAGAATGTAGCATAGAGGTTGTTTTTTCTTACAAATTTGATAGAATAATCAAACCACAACGTCTCTAAGAAATGAAACAATTTTTTTAAAGTCTTTCTATCTCAGCTGTAAGAAACCTAAATAAAGTAAACTTTAGGAATTCAAATTTCCTTTTAAAAGATACTTCTATACTCATCTATTTTAATCAGGCGATCAAAAGAAAAAATCTGTTCGATGAGACTTGAGTTCTGAGGCGTTCAAAGTCTATTTTTAGTCGATTAAAACAGAAACAACTATGATAAAAATCCCCTTCCTTCTCTAAGGGGACAGTGGAAATTATGAACAAGGAACATCTTAATGAAGTTTGGTTTTAAATTTCTGATTATTTGACCTGTTAAATACCAAATTACGTAGATGTTAATTTTTTTTTATTTTAACATTTGTTAATATAATTTTCACCATTTTATTTCAAAATCTTTATTCAAGAAGCCTATAAATGCCATAAAGAATAGGAAATTTTGTTGGATGTATGTAAAAGTAATACAATGATGTTGGCGCGTGCGCAGAAGTGAGTCCCATTAGGGTTGGAGATTATGGAGCCACACAAATAAATCATGGGCAGATAAAAAGGCAGGCTAATGGAACAGGCTCCGGACTTATCTTGCCTTGTTTACGTATTGTTCAATTAGGCTTTCCCCGCCCGATGCCGTGCCCGATGCCCTTCCTCTGACATCATCGGCTTTAAGCACTTTCATCTCACGTCCTTAGTACTGCAGCCTCTACCAAGCTTTCTTTCTGCCACTTTCTTCCTTCTTTTCCACATAAGCAGCTTTCATAGGCTAAGTTTAACTTCAATTGAAACAAGACTATTCGATTGAATATTTTGTTTACTTGGACATGTTTACTGTTATTAGTATATCCTTTTTTTAGTGCAATGTTGGGGAAAAGCCTGTCCTATGTTTTTGATTGTACCGTTTTTAATTTCTCTCCTATATATTATATTTCTCTCATTCTTTCTCTTCATAACCATCTATTCGTCTTTTTTCCTCTTTATTTATCCATATGTTCAAATTTACAGGCTTTTATTTTGAGTACAGTTTCGTACATGGTAAACGTAATAGTAATACCGAAACCCTTAATTCCTCATATTTTTGTTTAACACCATTTTAGTTATAAGGAAACTCATTACCAGATTTATTTTACAGTGGAAGCCCTAAATTTTACCTTACTCAAAATGTTTAGAGTATAGCGATTGAATGATAAGTTTGTAATATTATATCCATGTATTATATTAATTGGATTTAACATTTAAATGATGTTAAATCCAATAAATCGCCTCTTAATATACATCTGCTTACTTTTATAGTTGATTGTTATAAAGTATTATAACTATGAAAAATAAATGTTTAGTTTTTGACAGATATAATAAGATTTTGGCGTCCTCTGAATCCATTTTTGATAATATCCTTGTGCAGTGGATGGATGATGTCTTAATAGTGAATTAATTCTTCTGCTGGTTCCCACAGTTTCTGTAGTTTCTGTTAATGCAGGGTTTAGCAAAAAGTCCGATTCTCACTGTTTCAGTTCTAAAAAGTAATTTATTTTCCTTTTAATATCGTTTATATTTCGAAACATTCTTTCAACACAGGGTTGAAAATGATATCATAGATTCTAGAAAGTTCTCTCTTGCTGAAGAATTAGTTAGTGTGATTAAGATTATCAGGAATAATAGTTAAAAATCGTTTTAATTTAACAAAGCCATCTATCAATTTTTTTTTGGAAGAAAAGAACTCATGTATTTAGTCAGATGAAAGATCCCTCATTTATCACTTGGATCGTTGAGATGGTAGGTTGGCTTTTATAACACCACACTGTGAATATTATAATATGCATCATCGTTCATTTTATTGTATTGTTCTGTCTTTTGAATGATATTGATAATTTTGTAAATTGATATGGATATTGATGAAATTACAAAAAAAATTTAATGATAGTGATATAAATAAAAGTGATAGTGATAAATAAAAATGATGATAGTGAAAAATTCAATTTTGAATCCTAAGAACTAAAAACGGAGTCAAGTCTCAAGATTTTGGCAAATTTCTCTAAATACGGCAGCTCTGTCATATATTCCCTTATTGTATAGTCATTGGATAAATCTAAACTGGTTATTGATAAGAATTCCATAAGGTATGTAGCCATCTCAGATGAAAGTTTCAAATGTTATATCTTCACATGTTGTCCTCATAATTAGAAGTAAACAATCAAAATCTCATGACATTTTAATTTTACTATAACATTAAGTTTAATAATTATGAAAAAATTAGATCTCGATGTTTTGATAGATTTACATAGTTAGGGGTTGAATTATCTCTCATTCCCTTATTCTGAGTGTGTGTATGTATGTTTGTGAGGTGTGTTAATTAATGGGTTGGAGTATGTATTCAACATTTGTGGCATGTTATTTGTAGACTACTCTGGTTTATGGATCAAATGATTATCTTTTGTACAGCCGTGTAGTAGATATGGGTCTTATCGTTTTCTAACAATATTGCAACATTGAAAAGTGTATACGTAAGCGTATGAGAGAAATAAAAGTCCGGATTACTTTTTGGATATAAATGAGCTATCGAAAACATGCCCTCTAATACATTCAATCAACATTAACATATATATATTAATCCAGGAACTATAGATTGCATTAAAGCAATCTGTACAGGTAATTATTGGATCTAGCACGACTGAAATTGTGACAATTAAAGTGAATTAAAGTAGATCCTGTAAATAACGAAGATTACGATACGCAAGGATATGCAGATGACCTGTAATTAGCCTTACTTTGGTCTACTAGCCTTAATATTAATTACCTAACGATATAGAAGCTAGGGAGCAATGACCATGTGACGTCTATTATTGACAAGTTATTAAACGTACCCTCCACCCCAGATATATTCCCCCAAAAAAGAGGAAACTTCCAGTTTATTGAGAATAGTACGAAATCGAAATATCTCGTTCTATGAGAATGCGATGCAATAATATATTGGTTAAAGATTTTTTAAAAAAAAACCATACCAAAAAGCAATAGAATTGGGAGATTTGAAAGTTTATTAAAGAACATAAAATCTGAAGTTAAATGAAGTTGGAAGATAGCATAATAGGACATATGTGGCCGCGGTGCGCACTGGTCCGATGTGACTCAATAATAATATGTCAGATTGTTCAAAATCAATGATTTCAAGCTTATTATAGCTGATAGAATGTATATGGTGGTCACTTTGTAACAAAGAAAATCATTAAATTAATTATCTATGAGTTCAATAAGGTTTTACCAGATAGCTCGACATTACGTTTATACAATAAACAAAATAAAATAAAACCAAAACTCAATTGATTGCCAAAGAGTTGGATATTATGTTTATTTATAGTAAAGTTGATTTTAGGCCATTCCAGATTTTATTTTTCAGGATGGTATAATTTTTTATTCTGTTTGGCCTAGTACTGAAGTTCCTGAGTTTACCCCTAGCTCTAAGTATAGATTCTTTAATATAGTAGATGGAGTGACCTTGGTAATGAAAGAACCCGGGGAGGACGTGAAGCTATTAGCCGTAAACCTCATTTGCAAGTTACTACAGTTACTGTAAGTTAATTTAATTATGGTACAGAGGATACCCCATGTATGTGTAATACATCAGAAGGCCTCACTGCTTATAGGTAGCTCTCTTGAAATTACACATAAACCCGCCTTATTACCATTTTAATTCCGTCATGTTGAAAACATTACACCATTTCGTAGATTTTTAACCATTCTTAGGTTTAATTGTAAATTAAAAACAAATTAAATGCCTTTACTGTGGGAGAAGCGAGGTAGGATAAGGTATCTGCTCCCAAGAGAAAACACAGGCCATGACTGCTTCTGATAGCTAAAAGCGAGTTGATACTTCATCAAAAGTCATAAATTTCGCCATTATCAAGTTGATTTAAAAGGAAGAATCTGTTATGGTTATGAAATGACGAGAGCCGGCCTAAATCAGGTATCATTTGCTAGACTCAAACACCGAAGCTAAGGATATTAGAGGCAAACACGCTAACTGGCAGACCACAGCTGAGCCTCACTGAAAACAGTTGATTGAATTAAAAGTGGCTTGGCTCACGTCAAGGTTCAGTTATTTAATGAGACTCTTGAATAAGGTCGACCCATGCTCAGACGAAAGCCATCTACGAATGAATCATCTTGAAAAAAAGAAACGGAAATGCCCATAGCTGGCCAGGCTAAAGTGGACCACTTACTTCGAATGCCAACTTGTCTCTTCAGCCTTATTTATACGACTTTTGTTTTGGCATATATTATTTAAAAAAAAATTATACAAAAAACTTGAAGGAATCAATTTATAAACAACAACATTTAATGGAAACCATTAGATAAGCAAGCTGATAATTTCTTAATAACAAAATCGCGGTAATGTCTTTTACATCTGGATTAGTGATAATTACATAATGAACTGTAATTAGATGCATATAATAGATATTATACAGAGATACGGCTACCTCATTTCCTGTACACCTTATTTCTCACTCTTTCATACTTCATTATGATTTCGCTAGACACAGCTTCTCACAAATACGATTTGCACCAAAGCATTTCCACTGGCTGCTGATGTTCATCTTTTACTGAAATTCGCAATTCTCTTAGTTCTTTGCTACCACATTCAGTCTTAATGCAATGTCGTAAATCAGTAAATCTGTTTTTTTTCTTTTAAAAAATTAATATTTAGACAGAGATCATATAAGATATAAGATTAATTTTAAATAAGTTACCAGTTTTCCTCAAAAACAGATCTCATTTTGGGGGCCATATTAGAGATCACACACTTGTCCTACATAGAAAACAATTACTGATATACCTCGCTGACTATTCTTTCAATCTTAATACCTTTCTGAATACTGAATTGCTTTTACTCCATTTTTAAAGCATTTTCTGGTTCTGATACTATTCAATGACTTTCTAATACTGTATTATTTTCACAAACTTTACAATCACTTTGATAAAAAGCTGCTCAGGTCTAGCTAAATATTTCTACAGCAACACTAATTCACAAGAGCTCCTTGAAAATTATATAGCTTTCAATTCTTTTTTTTCAAAGGTATGTAAATGATACTATGAAAAAATATCAATTATGGGCTGATACAATAGCACATATACAACACGTACACGCTGGTCTTCCCTCTCTTCTTCCCCTTGAACTCTTTAGTTTAGTTTTAACTTTCATGAATATTTATCTTACGTGTCATTATTATAATTTTACTCATAAATGAGTTGCCATTCTTCAGAGCGACTTACTTCTTTAACTCTATACCTAATGACGTCGCAGCTGAAATACAGGAGTGGACTTCTGTGATTTCTTTAATATGTGTTATTTCTGTGAATTTAGTTTATATATATAAGTATGGAATGTTTATTTTAATAATTAGAAGACGAAATGTGAATGTGCAAACTCTTATGTTGGCTAAACCAAAAAAAAAATTATCTAAAGTTTAACTTACAACAACAGAAGAGAACGCATGATGTTCAACCTGAAACAAACATTGTGATTCACTCCAAAATTATTAAGTTTTATACAAATAATTATAAATAATGAATTTTATACAGATAAATTATATGATAATTGTATACATCTATTTTGAAATAACTCAACTAGCAGTTAATTTTTTAAGCATTATCGAATAAAAATTAAAAATACATTGATTTATCGAACATAAACTTTGGTGAGTTTCTTTATCCAAAAGTTAAATTAAACGTTTATGCAAATTTTATAAGAAATTTATATTACTCTAAAAAAAATATTGTTCACTTTTTAAAACTTATATATTTGTAAATGTATATTTAAAAATTCAAAATGAATTTCAACCAAAATTTTTTAAAATAAAAATTTAGAGAACACTGAAGAGAATATAATACTTCTGTTGATAGTTACATTTCCTTACATATTTTTATCTCAGTATTGGAGCCTTTTATCCTTTCATTAGTTGTACGATGAAAGAGGAAATAACGGCTGAGCATTCACTACCTCCGCTTACTGTTTGCAACAAGTACACTCACTAATTCTAAAAGTCAACTAAATGAATCTAACTTGATATCTTAGATTCATAAAAACCTTATACCACTCTCTTCTATTTTACTGATCATACTTATTTTAACTGAAATATTTACTTATTTTATCTTACTGCTCCCTTAAGTGATATATTATTCTCAAATAAGTTTCATAAATATGTTTAATTATAATTTAACTATTCAAAATATTTATTATTAATATAATAAATTAATTTTATAAAACATAAAAACGTAGGTAAGCAATAATGTTTTCTTCTCATTAAATTCATGCGCTATTCCTGCTGCATCGGCATTGTCTATTTCCTCTTCCATTAATAGACATGAGACGTCCTCAATTATCAGTCTACCAAACCTTGGCTTCTCACTCATTTACCAAATTTAGTATTCTCTTCGTCTCTTTCTCTGAGACGAAGATATATATATACAAAACAGTAATGAATTGTCGACCGTAGGACAGATATATAACATAAAGTGGATAAATCGGGATACGGTCAGTTTCTTACATTTCCAATCAAACTCTCATTGCCGACGTTTCGATTTTATTCAAAATCTTTTTCAAAAGCCTACAATACAAAGGAAATCAAGAACTTAAATACGTACATTTTTAAGACAAACAAAAAGAAGTACATTATAAAAAATTAAATACAATAATGAATATTAGGATAGCAATAAAAATTTTTACAATAAAATTTTATTTCATTTTATTTTATTTTTATTGCTATCCTAATACTCATGATTGTATTTAATTTTGTATTATGTACTTCTTTTTGTTTGTATTAAAAATGTACATACTTAAATTCTTAATTTCCTTTGTATTGTAGGCCTTTGAAAAAGATTTTGAATAAAATCGAAACGTCGGCAGTGAGAGTTTGATTGGAAATGGAAGAAACTGACCGTATCCCGATTTATCCACTTTATGATATATAATATATATATATATATATATAACATATATATATAATATAAATACTTTATTGATGGAAATACGATCCGAAACGGACAGACATACTATAGTTCAATGAACATAAAGAAACATAGATAAATTAGCTTTTAATTTCTCTATGTTTCTTTATGTACATAGAACTATATATATATAAAAGTTCAATGTAGGATAAAGAAACACAGAGAAATTAAAAACACACGCTCACAGTCTCTACTTTTTGGTTTGATGCGTCATCAGGAGAAATAAGACAGGGAGACTAAACCGGGTGAAACCGAAAACTAGAGACTTTAAGGGTGTTGTCACAGAGCTAACACAGAAAAATATCAGAAGTGCTATTATAAAATGGTTTTGTCACAGTCCACGCATAAACAGTAAAATGATATTAAAATTAAACAGCTATTTTTTATTGGAGTTAACTCATTTTTATGCATTTTAAAATTAAATAGCAATTATTTCAATATCAGGTCAGAATTTGTAATTCATTTTTTAAATGAATATGCACATATGTTATATACCTGCTCAGACCTGCTGAGGATTATGTTTACTTGAATAAATGTAAGTAAGCCGACATGTCATCAGATGCAAAGTAGCTCTTGTTTTTCTGTAGCTTTTCATAATATTCTTTTGATAAGTTATTAATGTCATTCTAATACATAATAGTAACAACAGTACTATTGTGCTGACGTTTAATGAGAAATATAAACTTTCTACAATGATTAGAATCACAGTGAAAATATTTTCACTTTTGACATAATGCACGATAA
Source organism: Hermatobates lingyangjiaoensis (assembly GCA_026182355.1). Lineage (NCBI taxonomy): Eukaryota > Metazoa > Arthropoda > Insecta > Hemiptera > Hermatobatidae > Hermatobates > Hermatobates lingyangjiaoensis. Next base: position 4,838,791 of record JAPFBL010000881.1, read on the forward strand.
AGTATCGTTCTCATGATTTGATATTGTCTGAATTATGTATAATTGTTTTCCTCAACAAGGACTATTTCTATCTCAAATAGTAATATTCAAATAGTAATTTGAATTTTTTCAAATAGTAATATTTTTGTTAAATGTGTAACAAAAATTTCTTTTTGTTCCTCTCTAAGTGTTTATTCTGCTATTTAATGTGTTGTTTTGGTGGAACATTTTTATATATCATGTATATATACTTATAAAAAGATAAACACGTGAAATAACAATCCATGATCACCACAATAAGATGGGAAAATAAGACTAAAATCTTTCAACTGTAACAAACGGTCTTCGTCAGAGTCAAAACAAGTTGGGTTTTTGACTCTGACAAAGACCGCTTGTGACGGTTGAAAGATCTTGGTCTTGTTTTCCCATTTCATATTGTGGTTGATCATTTATATATATATATAGAAAAATTATCAGGACTCGATCAGTTCTTCAGGTTCAAATTAAACTTTCAAGGTTTTCATTTAAAACCTTGTACAAGCAGCAGAAGTATAAATTTTGAAACAGAAAAACTTAAGTATTCCATTAAAGTATTAACTCTAATGATATACTTAAGTTTTTTTGGTTCAAAAGTTTTATTTCTACCTATCACAAAAATTATTAATAAAAACTAAAACGTCGGCAGTGAGAGTTTAATTTGAACTGAAAAACTGAACAAATCCTGATAAATTTTATTTTATTTATACTTCACGGTTGATACTTTATATATATATATTATATATATATATATATATATACAAAGTTATTAATGTTTATTAATATTACTTAATACGTTATGTATAGCAAAAATGTACCGTAAGCACGTTTAATAATAGTCAACAGTAAGACGTTTAGAAATTTGGTAACTTAGTCACAAATATTTTTAATCTTACCCACATACATAGAGATTGTGAAAAAATAATGCCTACAATGAATTCAGAGAACTTGAAAAGATAAAAATCTATCAACCCTTTGGAATAAATTATCCCACATTGCTGTAGCTCACTTGAAGCAAAGAGAAATCAATACAACACTAAGAAATTTGGTATTAGGGTATTAAAAAGGGAAATGAATATTAACCTTTTGTTAAATATATGATTAAAAACGTAACAGACAACTAATTGTTTTAAAAAATTGAACTTTAAAATAATTCGGTTGCATTGTTAGAGTTGCGTTTAGGGTTTGTCAACCTGAAACGAATAGACAAGAGAATTATACTAATAATTTTGTTTTCATCAACTTCTAAGATAGAAATAACTGTATAATTCTTGTAAAGTTTGACGAGGTTTATTTTTTATTCATAGCACGTGCTTTTGGTGTAAAATGCGAGATCTTATTATTAATATTATTATAGAGGTTTTTCTTTCTAATTACTGGTTACATGGAATGGGTTCTATTTGAAGTGGAAAAATTGTGTTTTGAAAGTTGATTTCAGTCCGGTTTTTAGGAGGAGAAATTTTACGATGTGTTGAGAAGTGGATTGAGTGAGATAAGAAGTCCATTGGAATTAGCAATTAGGGAGAGCTGTTGCAGAGGGGGCTCGATAGAGGCGGCGATAGGGCTTTGGAATCAATTTTAATTACTCTCGATTTGTTTACCGAGTTTAATTCGGAAGGAGAGCCTTGTTAAGGGCAAATTTGTGTAGCCCCCCCCCCCCCCCCCAAGATAGAAGAGGGGACCCCTTCGCCAGTCACCTTGAACTACTAGCTCTGGCGGTAATTAAATCTAGATTAGACTCCAATTACTTCTCTATTAAGCTTTTACATATAGCTATTGGGTGTTGGCGTTGATTACTCGAAGGTAGTTGGGGCAATCAACTTCAGTAATCAAGGTCAGGCACGCTTTACCAACCAAGACGTCCTCATACCATTATGTCTCGGCCGTCTGCAGTCAAAGAAAGTCTAGAGCTTCTTAAAACTCGAGCAGCGACAGAGCGCCCATTCGAGCTGTCAAACTGAGCACAACGAACTGAAGAATTGATCAGCATGTGAGAACCTTACACTAACCTTCTGAATAACGCATTCAATATTCTATAATCCGAGTGTAATGCATTAGTCATTGACAATAAAACTATTAAACGCGCGTGTTATATTGCATAGATAAAACAACTATAGAGCTATTCAGTGATATAGAGTAGTTATTGAAGGAATTGTGTTAGGAAACGCTGGGATAATTTTCATTATCACAACAAAAATAATATACACGAACAACAAACGTCGAAAATAGCGAGGGTTTAACCTTTTTAATTCAAAGTTTGCAAAAAAACTCTCTCCTTCGCATCACTTTATCTCGTTCATCGGTCTACAAATCCTTTCACGACTTCATCAACTATGTGGTTTTTTTGTCATGAATCCAGATTGATCATGATTTATAACTGTTTGTTTTATCTTCTTTCTCAGTTTAACTTCCTATCTGTAATCTTATGATATATATAGGATTACAGTTATATCATAATATCATACAACTATGATATATATGATATGATCCATCCCCTGATGCAATATATATGGAAATATTGAATTGGTTTATTCCAGTTTCTTTTTTTTTTTTGAGTTCCTCGTTAAGTGCTTAATCTGGTATTTAATGTCGTGGAACTTTTTGGTTTTTATACATAGAAATATATTGGTATATATTTATTAATTACATAATAAGATATATGTAACAAACTGAACTGTAAACACTTTAAATAAGAATCAACATTAAGATATTCAGAAATAGTTAGTCATATCTTTCAACTAAAGCAAACATCAAAAGAGTTATACTTTTACTGACAAGTATAATCGAATATCTAGTGTGGTCGACAAACAAGAGAATATTTGAAATGGAGGTAAAGGTACGATACAAGCACTGTGAATGTCAGGGCTAACAGAGAATTCGAACACGAAATAATAAAACTTCATCTGCTGTTATTAACCCTGGTAGCAATGATATTGTTCTCGTTAATACTGAATCTAATTGCAATAAACCATTGCTGATGTTTATAATAATAATGATGTTAATTTAATTAATGGAATACTGGACACTATTTTTTATCAATATAAATTTTTCATATGTGATCATTTTGGCTTCTAAACGAACAACGAAGTATTGCCATTGTTTGTTACACAATTTAAGCGATTTGACCCATGAATATTTCATTACAACATTTTCACGGAAATTCATAAATAACTCTATAATTCTGTTTTTTTCAAATTTTATAATTAACAAATTATCAACATTAATATTACTTGAAAAAACAGTCAAGATTACGAGTAAGTCAAGAAAGTGGATCTAATAACTTATGATATGGTAACACTATGACAATACTTAAAAAACTAGTTACTATTGCAATACTGAAGAACGTTTTTATAGCACACTTTAAAAATGTGTCAAGATAAGCGTTGGGGGTACTTTAATTGGGGAAAATAATAATATTGTAAATTATATCATTATAGAGTTCATAAAAAAATTAACCGTTAATAGTAAAAAGTCCTTGGAATCAAAGTACAAATATATTTTGTAAGTTATCAAATAAGATATTAGATCATAACGGATTAGAAATCACATACGGATGAAAATAAGCTTAGCTAAAAATGTCCTAAAATATACGGATAAAAACTTATTTCGTCAGATGTAATAGTTTTACCATATCATGAGTCATTAGGCATCTCCTCGCTTTGATCGTAATCTTCACTATGATATTGTGTTTTCTAATAGCAATTACATAGGTGATTTGTTAATTATAAACACTCTTAAAGAGGATTATAATTTATATTATATTCTGGTACTTAAAAAATAGAAAGAAATACCTCTTTTTTGCATTTACATAATAAGAATCATGATATAAATTGGACTTAAGCTAAAATGATCACGTATGAAAGATCGTAGTTAAAAAGAAATATCCAGTCTTTATTAATTATATTTAGCTGATCAAATACTGTGAACAGCAGTAATGGTTTATTCAAATTAGACACAGTATTAATGAGAGAAATAGCCTTGTCTACCAGGGTTAACAACTAGCAGATAATGCTATTTCTTCATGAACTCCTTTGTTTACCCTGACTTGCCCAGCCATTGTCCCCATTTTAAAGGTTTTTTAAATTATTTTTTTTTTTAATAATTTAAACAACCAGATAGTGACTTCAAAAACTGAATAGTAAAGATAATTAATAAATTAATACAGAATTAAACAAAAAAAAGCCTCAAAGTCACTAGAAATATTTATAGTAAAAATGTCCTTGTAAAGTCTCTAAACCTTCAGTTTTGAAAATCTTAACTCTCAGTTTATTCTGACACAACTTGAGAGAGGGTTATCAGAAGTCCTTAGTTATCACGCCCGTTGATAAAAACTAGACGGTTGTTTTGATGGGCCATGAAGCCAGTGGGGCTACTCAACATCTATTTAACCCCTCTTTCTAATTATCACTTCAATCTGATCCCATCTCTGAGTTTCTTAAATACTTAAATACTATCCTTAAAGGTTATTCCCAGGATGATATTAATATCCTTATTTCTTCCTTAATTCTCATTGCTCTATATCCTATCTTGCCTCCAAAATACATTAACCTTTTCAAATGTCTGATTCACGTTCTCCTGGTAGGCCTAAAGTCTCCATCTACATAATCAAATAAATAAGAAAAAAAATGGTTTGTGTTGATGAACTGATGGGTCAAAAATTAATAATAAAACCAGTAAAACTAAGTTGAGCCTCATGTGGTGGCTGGACACGAAAGGTGGACTTGGAGCCTTTTGTATGATACATCCCCGTTTTCTCAAGGGGGTAAGTGATGAATGAGAAGAAAATGGATAATGAATGAAGAAATCAGATAGCATTATGCCAGAACAAGCAGGCATAATTTTATCTGATTTTTCATTCCAACGAAATTATCATTTTGAAATTTAATATAATTTTGTTGGATTATTTAATTTGAATTTGAAACAAATATAATAAATCTTGAATGTAAAGATTTCAAAATAAATGTAGAGTATTTTACCAGACATTGTTCTTTTGACTACCTCATAAGGCAAGCTGTTATTAACAATCCAAAATCTGTTTTGAAGTGGCGGAAACCATTGAACAAATGCTTTCGGAAAGCGAGCCAATGTTGGTTAAATGTTCAAAGAGTTTTAATAAATCATATCTAAAACCAATAGAAGTTAGAAAAATACTGAAGGAACTTAAAATTCAAAGTTGATTTTAGAAACAACAAAGGGAAACACAATAGGATAGATATGGTCGTAGTGTGCACGGGTCTGATGAGATTCATGGCCTCATTTGAATAATAATAACACATGTCAGATTGTTCTAGTTATATAACATATGTCAATGATTTCAAGTTTTTTATAACTTAAAATAAATATTGCTAGAATAAATAAGGAAATCATTAAACTATGAGCTTGATAATACTTTACCTGAGAGTTTGAGATTACGACTACACGACAGAGAGAAAAAATAAAAAACCAAAATTCAGTCGATTTTAAACTTTTACTAACAGCATATTTGAGTAAAAACCACTCTAAATTTGTGGGAAATAATATCGCATTTGTTCAAATTCTTTACATTGAACTCCCAAAATTAAATCTCGCTATTTAAACAAAGTTGCTTGAATAATTATTAGACGTCATTACTAATCAATTAACTTGAGTGTTTATATCGAGAAATCAATCAAATTTGTTCTTGATAGTTGAAATATGGCTACTCTTCCGATTAGTTAACAAAAAACAAGTTTAATTAGGAAAGATAAAACATGAGTTGATCAAAACTCTAAGGCAAGGCTATTGATTGATGGGGTGACAGGAGTCGTTGGAGCAGTGGTGGAGCCAACTCGATTACTTCTACCTAACTCCACCAGCTGACTTATTTACGACTCCTCTTTATTTATTAGTGCTATAAAAAGCCAAAGCATTACTTTGTATGCTATTCAGCTCTGTTCCTAAGTTGGTTTTATTTTATGTTTTGTATTAGGTACTTTTCCTTCTGAATTAATTATTTATGTTAACTACTTGTTTAAAACAATGTTATCTTGAAATTTAATAAGGTAATTTGAGCACTTCTATGGCCTTGCCTGAAAACAGACTTGCCTTGGATACAGAAGCCTGATTTCAACTCTCAACACTGTTTGTTTCTATTCCCCATTTCTACTTTAGATAGCGTGTTCAACACAAGTATTAATACACCGCTTGCAAACAAAAATGTAATCTGCGCATATATTAAACGTTTTCATATTTTAACAATCCAACTAATCAATATTATTATATTGAGTTCTACAAATAATATCAAGTATAATAAGTTGTTTAGCATGACGCTCCAGTAAAGGTTTCATCACCTGTAAATAACAATTTTGACCAGTTTCTCTTTGAAGCTGGTCACATATGACACAAAAGATGTGACGATTGAAAGTAGTTATAATTCAATTTTTACGAATTACTACGTAATAAAAACCATGACTCTTTTCAATAGATGTTTCAAATCTTCAAGTAAAACAGCCAAAACCATCAAAACTTCAACGTATATACTACAAATCTTTTCTACAATGATATTGCACCATTCAAAGTTTGTACAATCAATGAATAAATATTGTAATAACTCTACTTGTTTTATTGGATAGGAATAATGATATCTGAATCGTTGAGACTATAACAATCTTTTCTACTTATACATCAATTTCATAATGCAGCATAGTGACTAGATGGTTTAGAAAGTTATTGCATGATGCGAGCCCCCTATACTCGTATGTTTTGTAATTACCCCTCAGGCTACACAATTTAATATGCCACTGCATCAGTCTCATACACAGGCAAATCAAGCATGCTCAAGTCCAAATATTGAAAAAAAAACAGTCAGGTTTATACAACTCCACATAATACAAGTAATTTGTGGCTTAACTTAAACAAGAATGCTTTAAGTGTAAATGCTCTGAAGAAGGTTTTAAATTATACATATTAATTCTCATCTTCAGAAGATACTTTTAATTATATCTGATAAATAAAAAGAAAAAAAAAAGAGGTAACATTAGCATCTTATGATTTGAAAAATAAATTTGCCAATCATAAAATTGTATAAAAAACCAGAAGTAATAAGTTAAATTTCACGAATTACTAGTGACTATAATAAATCACTAAATAATTTATTACTTATTTAATGATACTAATGAATTACTCATGCAATTACAGACTTAGTAAGTCATCTGGTGATTTATCAATGAGTCAACTTCGTAGTAGATAGTAAATGGTGTTACAAGGTAAATTCTTTTTTATGTTGTTTTGTTTTGTAAATAATATCTAAAGAAGGCTTTATTTCATTTCAAATTTGAGTATTGATTATTAATGTAATTTAAATATGTTTTTTAATCTTTGAAATTACTTATATTGAAATTATTTTAATAATACTGATTAAAAAAATTAGATAATTGGCTGAACTAATATTTAAGCAGAACTTAATAATTTTCCTTTATAATCTTATATTTTCCTTTAAAATAATCAAAAATTTATTATTTTTTTATTGTTGACTACTCGTTTGTGATAAGGAAATATTGAATGTAATATTTCATAATCAATAAAATTCATAAAAGTGAACACAAAAACAATACTTGTTTTGGTATAAAGTGTGATATAGTACCTTATTCATGATGAAAAATTTATCAAAAAGAAAAAGAACAGTTTCTACTCTAAGGATTATGTATCTTAATAATTTCATTAAAATCTGCAAAACGATAGGATTTGCAAAGGGAATGAACAATGTTAGAGATATCTATCATTATCCATACTTATCCAAAAAACATCCTAAAATATTAAAAATGGACTCAGGGGGGCAAAAAATGTAAATTTCTGTGAAACTATCACAATCGATATTTTTTTCATTGTGACTAAATTTTACAAATTAAAACAATAAAAAAGTTGAAATTTCATTTAAATATGATCTTCTCTTCTCCAGAAGATAAATTAATATTCCCAGTGCAGTGTTAACGTTTACATTAGAATCTCATATTCTTCACGATCTCTATCAGGGTCACCACTTGATGGGTGTGACATTAATCTTCATTGATTTGATCCTTTAAATATTTTCTGTATCCAGTATAGTTTAGGATATGATTATTTAAAAAAAAAATTACGTCAATGAACTCTGTACTGTCAACTGAAGTACCCATGTCTTAAAGCCGTCAGTAAATGTTTCCACAGTCGTAATAATGTCAGTCATTTAATTCATCTTAGGACCTTGCATGCACTAATTTATCTCTAACCCTTTGATTATCTACAACAGTTAAAATGTTTGTAAAATATATTCAATTTTTAAATAGTTAAGGTGAAAGTTGAGTTTTTTAATTTTTGTATTTTATTTTCTTTCAAAAGATCACAATGTAATATCAGGAAGCACTGAATGGAACAAAATTGGTACAGGTGGCCGTGTTACCACTCGTATTTTACTGATATAGAGAAGCTGTGTCGAGTAAAATTAATCTAAATCTCACTACAGTCATTGCTTTGGTGGTTATCAAAAAATATATATACAGTAATAAGTAGCCTTGTATCTATAAAAAAAGGAAACAAATAAGGGGAAACGTTTCTAAAAGTAATGGAACTTTTCACTAATCTGCTCTAAATCTTGAGGAAGCCAATTATAAAATTTGATGGACATGGGTTACTTGGCGGCGACTGCTATGAGGTCGTGCGTACAGACACAGAGGTGCGTCTGGCCGAGTGACCAGCGCCCGGGCAGCGTGGACGCGGAGGATGTCGCGTCTGTCTTGGCAGGCTGCCGGTTTGCCCGAGGTGGGTGTGGCTGCCAGGCTACCGTCCCAGATCAATCATCTGATAGCTGCCGGCTCCATCACTTATAGATATCTCCGACCTCTAACACCTCCTCACATCCATTAACTAACTTATTATTTCCGTACAACTTAAACAATTTCTTTCATTAAACCATTTTTTTTAAGGAATTTATTTTTTTTTTTCAAATAAATCCGGATTTTTTTTTTAGCTTTCATCAACATGTTAATTTTACGGCAGGCTTCAAGTAAATGGTTGAGCTTAATTAATGAGTAATTTGAGGTAATAACATGTTTGCTTGTTGTGTCGATTAGCACTCCACATACTGAACAAGAATTTCCATTCCAAAACGGTCCCAGACCAGCTTACTTTTAACAGCACACCTACTCTTCACAGTTAATTTTAAAGTATTATTATGTACCCTTACTAACCCCTTATAATCAGCGAAATTCTTTTATTTCTATTTAGGCGTGATTTTCATGATTACTGTATATTGAAAGTACATTTAATCAATGCGATCTACTAAGTTATATGAGTAATTACATAGTTATACAATTAACTTTTTCTAATATTATATGTATCTGTTAACTGTAATCTATGTCTGGTTAGAGAAATTTACAGCACAAAGCAATCTACTGAATTTACAAAAGAGTTCTAGATTAGGAATGGATGCGAGGATAAGATACCTACAAATAAATTTTGAAATTATGTACATTATTATAAACAGATCTGGAATTAAAACTTTCATACACTACCAGTAGCATGAACTACCTAGCACTAAGTAAGTTGTTACCCTTAGTGTAAAAGTATTTACTGATTCAGCCTTACAACTCTTAATGAAAGGGTTCAACCGAAACGATGTATTACATCTAATAACTATATATATTTTTAATGAAAAACAAATATTTCTATCATATTAAATGAACATATAAATTAAACTTTAAAAAAAATGATAAACACTCGCTTTTTCCTGTACTTTCACCACTTTACCATCCTTAGGAGAATAGTTTTAACGGACAAGGCCAAATTAGTGAAAGCTATTACGAACCCTTACAAAGTAACACAGTGAAAAAATATAACAATGCTGCACCAAGAGGAAAGAAAAATTACTAAAAGAGCTGTGAATTAGAGTCAAGAAAATAACATCGAAGAGAGGAATAAATTTAAAAAAAGAGAAAGACAAGATAAAAAAAAAATTAGAAAAATATATATCAATATTTAACAGTATAAAGTTTGTATAAAAAAGTAAATATAAAACTAAAATGAAAAATAGTTAACAACAGAATTAAGTAATTAGGAGAATTATATAAAATTATACTAATATTAAATTGTTATAACAAATAACAGGAAATAAAAAAATGTCTGCTTAAATTAAGACCAAAAGCTGACCAAGCACCTGCCAGTAAAATCAGAGCTTTCTCCCAACTTAAGTAGAATTACTATTACGGAGTAGTGGCATCAAATATTGTACTTAAGAGTTATACCAGTGTTTTTTTCTCAGTACCTATACGTCATTTTAAGTGTGGATTTAAATTATTGCTAGAATATAATTATTGAGAATACTCAGTGAGATAAGACAGCTCTCTGACAACATAGGGACTGATTATCTGTAACTTCATTCACTGGACTGTAGAGGAAGCCCTCGCAAAACTATGTCTTCTCGCTTGATTATCAACTATCCATCAATATATATTACTGCTAATGTTTATATTAAACAGTTGTAACTGTTTTTTACCTAGCTACTTGATATTTATCATAGCAACTATCTACCATAAGAACAGAACAACCAACTGTTATTTCTCTTGGTTAGATGTTCTGACTGTCATTATAGACAATGTACTTTGAAAAAAAAAAAGATAAGTATATGATGTGCTTATGAGGGGTAGGTCTTACATCTACTGGAATATTAATTACCAAGTCTTCATACATACAAAAAGTAGGAAGAAGAGAGAGAAAGTAGAAAAAGAGGAATGAGTTAAGAGAGGAGAAAACGATGGAGAGAGAGAGACAGAGAAACAGAAGAGTAAGAAAAATTGATCTCCATATAGGATAAAGTTAGAATACCGAATGTTATTTTGCCTTCGATAATTATAACAACTACAGTGCAATGAAGTTATATATCATTTATCAGTTATATATCAGAACGGTGAGACATGTTATGGCTAATTTATAGAAAAAAACCTTTACGTAGAAATCTGAATGTTTCCTACAATTAAAAAAAAAAACTGAATAGTACATGTCTACCAAAAGCGGAGAAAGATAATGCTAAGTTGCTTTCTAAACCTGTCTGGCAAGGTTATCATATAGATTAGCGCTATTTAGTTTTAATCGCTAAAAACTGTTTCTGCACCAAATTTAAATCAGCCTTATAAATCATATTAACGACACCGCTGATCAATATTATATAAATTTATAATAATTTAAATCATGCTCCATGGTAATATTGAGGGCATTTGATTAAAAAATGTAATTATATAATCAACTTTTATCTTTTTAAAAATAATTAGGTTAATATTATGGCCAAGAGTAATATATTCGATAAATCCTTGCTCTTATGATAGTGTTATCAAAAACTTTATATTTATTCATTATAAACAATTATTATATATTGTCACATATTTGTAAGACTTTGTATCTACTAGTACATATTAGTCGTCAAGGAATAATATTTTTAATTCAGTTTTGGGAATCATGAGTATCTCATTCTTTGACACTTTGACAGTGAAAATAATTAATCACTGCCGCTATATATATATATATATATATATATATATATATATATATATACCAATTAAAATAAGCAATGACACATAAACTGAAACACAACAAATACTCACTTTTCAATATTTCGACCGTAATGGCGGTCGTCCTCAGGAGAAGAAGTGAATATACGGAGGGACGACAGTCAACTAAAGAACTCACTGGGTGAGGGCTAAAGCAGTGCTTCCGCAAAGGAGACAAATAAAAAAGGAACTAGGAAGTCGAGAGTAAAAAGAAAAAAAATTGTTTTTGAAAGGTAGAAAAAGGTTAAGAAAAGAAAAAATAAAGAAAATATATAAAACAATTAAAAAAAATAAATAAAAAATAAAAATAAATAAATAAATAAACTAACGATTTACGATCACGCTCGAAACCTGGATTGAATTTAAATCGTTAGTTTTATTTATTTATTTATTTTATTTTTTTTATTTTTTATTTTTTTTATTTATTTATTTTTTATTTTTTTTTTATTTTTTTTTAAATTGTTCTATATATTTTCTTTATTTTTCTTTTCGTAACCTTTTTCTACCTTTCAAAAACAATTTTTTTTTCTTTTTGCTCTCAACTTCCTAGTTCCTTTTTTATTTGTCTCCTTTGCGGCAGCACTGCTTCAGCCCTCACCCAGTGAGTTCTTTAGTTGACTGTCGTCCCTCCGTCAATTCACTTCTTCTCCTGAGGACGACCGCCATTACGGTCAAAATACTGAAAAGTGAGTCTTTATTGTGTTTCAGTTTATGTGTCACTGCTTATTTTAATTGTTATTTGTCCTGCCTGACCGTTTTTCGTTTATCATGGTATATATATATATATATATATATATATATACTTGTATAATTAGGGAGCAGATTTTCTTTCATACAGATTTCGTTAAACATTTTTTGCACCTTTGTTTCAGTTTCTATATTTGCAAAAAGTGTTTAACGAAATCTGTATATATATATATATATATATATATATATATTTGTGTACAATGGCAGCAGGTCTTCCCTTAAGCATATGTTATTAAAATAAGAAATATATGTTATATATATATATGTTAATATATGTTATTGACAGCTGAAAGCTCGTATGTATTGTTCATTTAGTTTGTTATTTTAGTATTTAAAAAAGTGGTTTATTCAAGTGTTTTCGTGTTTGACCTAAAGTTTATTGTGTGTGTTAATGTCTTTCGCTAACCTTCTTTGGAAGCTACCAGAGTCTCACCGCAAAGTGATACGAAAACTAGAGAGTGTCAACAAGAAATTGGTTAATGCAGAAGCTGCTGCTTATTTTAATAATATATATATACGAGTTCAACATTTAATGAGACTAATACCCAGAGCGATGAAACACACTTACAAATATCAAATTGTTGGGCAATCCGTCTTCAGAAAAAAAGAGAAAGGGAGACCAAGCACTTTGTAGACGTAACGGCAAGTAACCCAATATATATATATGTATATATACAATGATCAAACCACAATAAGAAATGGGAAAACAAGACTAAGATCTTTCAACCGTAACAAGCGGTCTTCGTCAGAGTCAAAAACCCAACTCTATTGAAAGATCTTAGTCTTGTTTTCCCATTTCTTATTGTGGTTTGATCATTGATTGTTGTTTCACGTGTTTATGTGAAATCTTTTTATATGTATATATACATATAGTTTTATGTGGAAAAAAAACATAGAGAAATCAAAAGCACACACTTACAGTCTCTAATTTTCGGTTTGAGCCGTCTTCAGGAGAGATCAGAGAGGGATATATATATATTTTATATATATATATATATATATATAATAGAAAGAGAGAAAGAAAGAAAGAGAGAGAGGAGGCAGAGAGAGAGAGAGGAGGCAGAGAGAGAGAGAGAGAGAGAGAGAGAGAGAGAGAGAGAATCAAGAAAGAGAAGGAGGTATAGGAAAAAAGATATAGGAGGGAATGAGAAGCATAGACAGAGTGGAAGAAGAAATGAAAGAGGAGAGAAAGGGTGAGGAAACAAAAAAGACAGAGAGTAATTGAGAGTTAAGGTGGGGAGAAACATTTGAACAAAAAAATTGCAGCCCTACTGCAAGTCACACCATTTGATATATCTTTACGAAATTCGACACTTGCATCGTTATTGGTGTGGAAAAATGGCTGCTTATTTTGTGGTCCTTTATAATAGAAAAATAATTAATTAATTAAGGCAAATTAATTAATGGTTGGTCAATTTAATTAATGAGGTGGAATTAAGGTTGAAGTGATGTTAAAGAAAATTTTGATTTTGTTGCACTAGTACCTAAACTTTATAGAATACCAGATGACTGTCAGAGAGTGTTATGTTACCTTTAGCTAAGCTTAATTTGATTTTGAAGAATTAACATAATAGCTAAGCTGACACTTAAAAAAAGTCAATATAAACAAAGTAAATAAATGCAAACAAATCCGACCAGTAAGGCAAGTGATTCATTATTGCAAAAAAAAATTTCAGTTTTTATAGTACTCGTATACTAGATTTTAATACATTAATCACATAAAAAGTCAGTTGGAATAGCAATAATTATGAGAGGCAGAGTTTTGTCACTTAATATACATTAGGAGTATTTACCCAGTAAAAATGATTCAGAATTATTTTTTTGTTTAGTATAAGACTCTCTGTCACTCCCTCGTCCTCCCTTCTTCACGTGTATGTGATTAGTGCTCACAGTCTGTGCTGACCTCTCTACCCATTCTTCGCTAAAGTTCCCTCAAGATCCCCTCAACTGTTGCTGGCGATCGTATGCACATTCAAAATGTACAACAAGATATTTTATTTCCAGTAATGATTTTTTGACATGGTGCAAGAAGGTTGCTTCGGATGTGGTTTTGAGACGGAAGAGGTGTTGGCGTGGGAGGTGGACAGAGAAGCCGAGGTCGCCGTTGTGATCTTCAGGTGATTCAGAGGCTGTTCTCCAGGAAATCCCCCCCTGACTAAGGCTTAATTGAGCGCTAATGGATTTCGACCTCGCACTCGCTCTTGCCGGCTCACTCCTTCCACCGCAGATTACGATAATTTCCTGGACCCCCCCCCCCTCCTCCTCCTTCGGACCAGCACCCAAACATTTTTTTGTCCACCTCATTCTTCTCCCCTTCAGTTAATTTTTAAAACTAATTAGTCAGACAACAAAACAACGATTCCGACTTGCTGACTGGAGGTTATTACTTCCAGATCCTTCCCGCTCTTATAGATAACAAAATCGACCAATTTCTCTCAAATGTCTACATCTAATAATAGCTTGCACCAAAAAAAAAAAGAAAAAACTAAAAAAACTAATTTGATAACTCTTCATAATAAACACATAAAAAAAATTAAAATCCAATTAAGACTTAAGATCATCTAAAGATAAAAGTTTAATTTTACATTTAGCACATTTAACTAATCCCATGCTTATAGCAGACTAAAAACATTAAAAATATTTAATATATTTAGTCCAATAAAAATAAAACTCGTCACAGCCAATATGAACGTGGAAGTCTTACAACATTAGTTAGAATTAACTTTCAACTCAAGGATGAATTTTATTACACAACTCTCATTTTTAATTTTACTAATAATAACTTCATACTTCAACCAGGATGTCTAACTTTGTATTCTTGAGATCAATTAATGATAAGATATTGGTGTAGTATATAATTAGATGAAATTAGTATTAAAATAATAGTAGCAAAACGAATTCTCTGGATTAACCGTTTCTTTCTTTTAGTTAAACGTGACATATCCATAATAAATAAACAATGATAATAAATAGCATACATTCAGAAAATTAAATAGTTACTCAATAAACTGCTTTTGTTACAAAATTTGAAATACTAAGTTAGTAAAAAAAAAAACAATTCTTTTAACAAAATAAATAAGGTAATATAGTTGAAAATCCGAGGTTGACAAAAAGATGATAATGAATATAGTGAAAATCTGACAAAGAATGAGAGCTGCTCCTATTCCACGGCTATAGTTCAAGGGATGACAATAGAAAATTGTTAGTGAGTTATTAAATACTCAATATCTCCATTGTTCTTGGCATTTGGGTCGTCCATTTAGGCCTATGTTTTGCATAGTTTTACATTCCTACCCTCTTCGGTTCTACAGCATGAAATACTATGGTGGACACAAATGAATATAGGTTTTCAACAATTATTTTACAAATTAATAGACAAATAGCTACAAAACTATTGTAAACTGCGAAGAATGGATTCTTTGTTTCAAATCTAGAATTATATATAGATATTGTAGGTTCTATTCTGGCCCTGAAATCATTTGGGGCTGTAATAAATAAAGGAGGTCCTAACTAATACGAGGTCAACTCCTTATAATCCCTGTAACTA
This sequence comes from Hermatobates lingyangjiaoensis, assembly GCA_026182355.1. Lineage (NCBI taxonomy): Eukaryota > Metazoa > Arthropoda > Insecta > Hemiptera > Hermatobatidae > Hermatobates > Hermatobates lingyangjiaoensis. The sequence goes on from JAPFBL010000881.1 coordinate 4,854,631, forward strand.
AAGACACAGGACTGGGAGATCTGGGGTTCGATACCCACTCTGGCCTTCGATTTATTCTAGTGGGAGGGGGAAAAAATCTGAGGATATTATTTCTTGGAGAAGACGTCAAGCCGTCGATCCCCCAAGTCTGCGAGATGTAAAAGGCTTGATGCATGCAGAGTGTTAATGCTGCAAGCGTTAAAGATCCCTAATTTAAATACACTTCAGTTAGGCCAAATGTAGGGCTCTAAATGTAGAATGTTCATTGTGTGGTATCATGAAAGGCTACTCTTTGGCTTGTCACTCTTAGACATGATCACTGGAATCAAACCTAAATCCGGCCTCTTGGTCCCTGGGGTTTGGTTCCCAAGGAGAATTAGATACTTCTGAATAGTTGGGTTCGACTTTTGGCATGTAATTATCAGCGCCTAGAAGATTATTCTGCAAAGTATTAATAGGTTAATAAAACTCTAATACCCCCAATAGGCAAAAAAATGTTGTGAGAACATTTCTTGTTGCAAGAAATGAGGAGAGAATACACTGCTACTCATGTCGTTTGAGCTCCGATCCTAACAATTCATTCATTAGCTGCCTTATGCACACCGATAAGCTGATATCTCAAGTGATGTCAGCATTTCATTTAAGAAAAATGGAGTATGGAAAACCCAACTAAATTGTGTTAGAAGGAATCTAAAGGATAATTTAATAATGGTTAATATCATCAACTGGTTTAACTATAACATTCAAAAATTCATATATTCACGTTTTCTTTTAAACTGATCTTAAATAAATAAGAAATCCATAAACTTTGTTCAAAAATGACAACAGATGTGTGCAAAGTTACAAGATTCTGTTTAGAGTTGCTTTTTCTAACTATAAATTATGGCTTCATAAAGAACTAATGGATTTCAAGGTACTACTAAACCGGTTTTGATATACGAGCTGAATGGAGATGCACGAGACGCTGAAACTTTCAATGAACAAATATCTTCCATTCAAAATTGATCTTGTTATAACAAACACACTACTTTCTGACTGTAAACCGGGGTCTCTGCACGGAGCTCGATATAATTTTTGTAACAAACAGTTATACTCAGGTATGAAAGGTTTAAGTATTTAAAGAATCGTGTTACCCTATTGATGGACAAAGTATACTTGAACTTTGAGGAGATTATAAGTTTTGTTTATTGAAACATCCTTCTAATCACAAACCGATTCTTTCAACTTCTTCTTCAATTGATAGGAAATACAGAATAGATAATATGTCTAAAAACTAATGACATGGTGATGTTAATGTTCGTCAAATAAATGAGAAAAAATGGTACCTTACATATAATTGACCAGTTGCTGATCTGCATCAGTCATTAAGTTAACTACTTTTATATTAAGACATGTTGTTGGACTCATGTGAAGTCTAGTGCAGCGCGCTTGCCGTTAGTTATGAGGATTTGGAGGTTCAGATCTCGGCAATCACCCTAAATCTCTCATGTGGCAGACAAGAAGTCTTGTTCACGTCATCCCCAGGACAGAACACAGCTCAGTTGGCCACGAGGCTGTCTGATGTCAGATAATCATTCAAGATCCCTCCTTTAATACAAGTGTTAAATAATAAAGCTCACCTATTTCTAAAATGGAGTGTTAAATAACAAATATGTCATACTTTACACAGGGAAAAGACGGGACTAAAGGTGAAAGCTTATAAGTTTAGATATTGGAAACAAATTAGCTACCAAAGATATGTCAATTGTGTTGCTTAGTATCTATACTAAATAGTATCTAATAATACATAATAACTAATAAAATAGATTTTATATGACGAAATATTAGCTAAAAACTACAGGGGGTTATCTAAAAACTATGAGGACTATTTATGGAGATAGTATAAGTATAACTTTTCGATTCTCAAACACATTCACATATATAATGATATCATCAAAAGACCTTCAAAACTAGACTCAGGGTCAATTCTTCAAAAGCTGAAATACGTAGACCTACGCATGAATGAAGCATGACATTGTAGGTTGTGAATGGCCACTCTTCGTACCATCAGATGGTCCCATCACCTCTACAGTTCCACCACAACAGATACCTGTGCCAAACCACAAATCCATTTTTATATGGAGTAAATTAGTCAATTATAACAGTTTTCATATTAAAAAAAATTGCTTAGTTCTTATGCAAAGTTCAACAACATATGATTGAGAATATTGTAAATGCTTTAATTATATTTTGCTTTCGTCAGTAACGATGATGCCTGGCACTGAAGTTCATTGAGAAAAGTAGACTTTTGTGAGCAACGTAAAGTCCTTAATTGTAGTATAAGAAAAAAAAATCTTTCCTTTTGATTTTCTAAACCAGTTTTATTTTCAATGAAATTGAAATAGATACATTCATCACCAACCACATTTACAGTTCAATCATGAAAACAAAACTAAATTGAAATAAAAGTTGTTTGCTTACTCTTTTATAATTCAATAATCAAAATGTGAAAGTTTTGTTCCACGGAATTCAATTAAAAACAGGAAAAGATCGTAAAATTTCACAACTGTAGAATCGATTGTTGTTTTGAAAATTACAGTAAGAAATCAGATAATAGGCGGTGAATAAGTCATTTCCATTTGTTCATTACGTGAAGGGAAAAGATCTGGAGTCAGGGTAGGAGAGTAGGCATTACTGGAGACTATCGCAGAGGCATCTTGGGCCCAAATGAATTCACTAATTGCCTGGCCGGCTCTCAGTCAACACTTGCGCGTTCTTAATCGGCTTTCATTACGCTCGGCACACGTTTTACTAAACATGGAAAGTATAACACCAAATGAGCCGTCATTACCATTCATTCCCAGGTGCTTACGTCGCGACCTTCTCTCGTCTGCAGACCTCCTAAACCTCCCAAAGCCTTTTCGCCAAAAATACTACCAAGTATAGTTCTTCTATACACATTTTATTGTAATATAATTAAACATTCAACTTATATATCTATAATTAAACAATGAAAAAACGATCCGAAAATTGGCAAAAAAGTTAAGAAATACCATTAAGAAAAAAAAATTAAAGACACTTACAGTTGTAATATTTGGTAGAACTGTTTCCATTCGTCACTGGTGTGTTTAGCCTCCTTTTTTTTTCTCCTGATGAAGGCTTAGCCAAAAATTAAAGACTAAGCATTGTTGCATTTCAAGTATATATACACACAAACATGTGGGTATATATACTTAAAAAATACTTGAAAGCACACACACACACACACACACACAACATTAGAAAACTACACTAGTTGGAGTGCTCCAGATTTGTTAAGGACACACAAAAATATACCATTCTTTGAAAACCCTTATCTTCAGTAGTTTTTATAAAAAATTATGGTCACCAAACAAGATACTCTTTACATAAATACAAGAAAAAAGAAACATTTCAACATTTCTACATCAGCCATCATCAGAGAGAGATAGCCATGGTCTGAGAGGCAAAACCGATACTGAACATTTCACTCATGGACGTTGAGGTACGGTCTGATCATCAAGCAGATGGGGGAAAAAGAAGAAAGGAGAAAGAGAGTAAAATTAAATAAACAAAATAGACTAAAAAGGTAAATAAAATATAAAATAAATAAAAAACGAAAGAAATTTAAAACAAACAGCAAAATAAAAAAAATAACTCAAATATTAGTCTAAAGAACTTTAAAAACCTCTGAATACATAGGTTGAGTCTTAGCTGTTCTGGTTCTAAAGATACAAATATGTCAACCCTGAGAAGCTTTTGAAGTAAGATTGATAGTCTGTCTGATATTTATTTAAACATTTTGGCACGGGATGAGCTCTTAAAACCATGGACATGGGAATGAGCTAGTTTTTTGCACTGGCCGAGAAAAGACTTGACAACCTTACTGGAAATTTAGGCTCGCTAGAAGCGATGCACTGTGGATATTATTTCTAATGTTGTATGACATAAGGATGGGCAAACTTAACAGAAATAACTATAATACTTTTAGAGATAATAATGAATAAATACAAATTGAAATATGTATCTCTGCCAAGTCTCCTAATCCTGCTAGGGGAATAGAATAAGGTGGGCGCCGTTGCTGTCTAACCTGACCTAATATAACCCCCATTGCTTTCTGCATTCCCTTCTAAATCATTCGAAACTACGCCTATCGACTGAATTTCACTCAATGTTATGCAGTTAATGTCGATTTGACTTTAATTTTGCTGATTCTTTGAATGAATTATGTTATGATTTTCATTGATCAGAGCATCAACCATCCCATGACTATCCATGGGAATTCTCACATCACAGTTCTTAATTACAGAAATAATGATTTTCAGCGACGAAGTTCTAAATCAAATTACTATTTTCAACACCCGTATTACCTTAAGAGAAGATGCACAAATTTGCCTCCTTACTGCCAGTTCATCTTAGCGACTCAGTTTCTATAGCTGAAGTTTACTTCTTCTTTATTTTAGTTATATATATATAGGTGTGTTCTCTAATCAGGGTTAGGTCAATTTTCCAAACTCCGATTAGAGAACACACCTATTCTATCAAACGGTCGATATATTATTGAATCTGTTATATATATATATACTATTTTTTAATGCATTGGAGAGTTTTATTTTATCCTTTATTAACAGTTTTATTATTCTACTAGTAGTTTTTACTTTATTAATCATAAGTTAATTTTTCCCTTATTTTTATTAATTATTTTTGTATTACTTTTTACTTTATTCTAATCTTCTCCAATTTACCCCTCTATTTTTCCTTTTCTCACCTTTTGGCAAACATTCTTTCCTCGCCTTTTAGAAACTCTCATTTTTCTAACACACTACCTGTTTGTTCAGTTGATTTGTACACAGTATCATCCTGATGACAATGGATGTTGAAATATAGTATCTCTACATGGTATTTTTCTAAGCGTTTTAAAAAAAAAAGAAGGTTCAATGGTTTTAAAGGCAACAAGCTAAAAAGAACTGGAAAAAACGAAATGGTTGACAGAATTGGTGGAGATCAAGTAAATGGGTAATGGGTGAAATGGAAGAAACAAATGGGTACAGAACGGAAGGGAGTTTCCTCAATTAACCCAAGACTACAGGATTGTTAGCAAACCAGACACTTAAGACAACTGTTGCAATAGTTTATCTATAACAAATTGATCTAATTGAAACATGCCAGGATTAATATAAATGATTTAATTAAAGGTATATTTAATTTAGTGTATACATAATAAGATTTTACAATGAATAGATGAATAAAAATCAACTTTTGAATAACAGGAAGAAATCAGAAAAATCATTAAGATCTTACAACCATTTTGGTAGTATTTTTTTTGATTTCTTACTGTGGTTTACACTTTGATATATATACATGCATACATATATATTATATCTATGATCAAACTAAAATAAAAAAGGGAAAACAAGAATAAGATCTTTCAACCATAACAAGCGGTCTTCGTCAGAGTCAAAACCCAACAGTTGGGTTTTTGACTCTGACGAAGACCGCTTGTTATGGTTGAAAGATCTTAGTCTTGTTTTCCCTTTTCTTATAGTAGTTTGATCATTGATTGTTATTTCACTTGTTTATGTGAAATCTTTATATATATATATATATAATTAAAGTTACAGCTAGAGAACACAAGAAAAAGGACGAACACTCACGAATCTCGATTATTTCGGCGTCTTTCCGTCTTCAGGAAAGTAGAAAGAAAGAAAATAAAATAAAAGGAGAAAGAATGAAGGAACGGAGACGTAAATGCGTCCACTGGCCGATGTAAACTCATATATATATATATATATATATATATATATATATATATATATTATATATATATGTCAATGATCAAAACACAATAAGAAATGGGAAAAGAAGACTGAGATCTTTCAACCGCAGCAAGCGGTGGTTTGATGATCATTGATTGTTATACCACTTAAAAACGTGAAATAACAATCAATGATCAAACCAATGCTTGTTGCGGTTAAAAGATCTTAGTATATTATATATATATATATATATATATAAAACTAAAGTTTATCCGGACTCGGTTAGTTCTTCAGGTTCAAATTAAACTCTCAATGCCGCCGTTTTGGTTTTTATTTAAAACCTTTCTCATAGGCAGAAGTATAAATTTTCAAACGTAAAAACTAGTATTACATTACAAATTATTTTACAAAGAAAAATAGTCTGTGAATTTCAACAACAACTGTCTAGTTTGAATGAATACGTCATACTGTTCAAATAAAAACCGAAACGTTGGCATTGAGAGTTTAATTTGAACCTGAAGAACTAACCAAGTCCTGATAAACTTTAGTTTTGTTTCTATTTCACGGTTGATACTTTTATCAATATATATACAAGAATACGGTTTGTAACTCAGGTTTTGGAGACGTGATTAGGGTTTGTTGATAGTTATTTGTGGTTGTTAATGCACTGTGTCATACTATGGACTCCATCTCTTGTTGTGTTCATATTTTCATATAACGGTTATCCTTGAGTTTGTTTTATTAGCCAGTACAGCAGTTTAGTTGGATTTATGTCGTCCAGCAGTGGTCAGTAAGACCGGTGATGTTTGTGTTGGTTCAATAAGCAGCAGTTCGTTGTCAGAGGGGGTTTCGTTTGAGTTGTAAGTTGGCCGTTTGGTGGAGGTTTTTTGCTGCAGCGACCGGCAGTAGCGGCTAATTGGACATGGGCCACTAATCGATCAGGTGGTAATAGATCTGCCAGTCATATTAATTAAGGAAGGGAGACGAGAAACACGGTAATTAAGTCAGTCAATCATGGGGCAGACACGCCCCGGAGAGCCGGTCCCCTCCCGGCTTCACGCACACAACCTCTCCGTGGCACCGCTTAACCCACCTCCTCCAGCCTTTTATTCATTTTCATCAAATATTCACCTTTTCCACGAAAGTAATAACTAACAAAATCTTCTAACTTTTAGCATTACCAATTATTTTAAATTGTTTTTTTATCTTTATTATTTTTCAAGAATATTTAATTAAAAAACCCTTCAACCAGCGAAGTAATTCGACACCTGATGAAGGCTGATGTTTAAATATTGAAAAACATTTTTTAATAACATTATGTGATATTTGCTCTTGTTATTAGATGTAATAAAATATATTTACCAAGAATCGGTCAGTTTTAACTTCTCAAATTAAATTTCCACAGCAAACGTTTTGATTTAAACTCATTTGGAGTGGTTTTAAATTTATTAATTGAAACTACGAGTTTCGCAATCCTTCATATGTATATCGGATCCACCACAACAACCTTGTCAAGGCGTCTCACTATGCACATCTCTTCAGGAGCGCCAAAGAACCACATGCAGGAAATACATAAATTCAAAATAAACCGTAAAACCCTTGTAAAAAACACAAAAATAATAGCAAGAGAAAACGATGAAAAAAGATTGCGAATAATAGAATCATTCTATATCCTAGAGAAAGCCACAGATATAAATAATCAAAGTTACAATTTTAGCAGAGTTCTAAGGTTATTCCCAAATGCCAATACTTAGTGCGAGGCACTGCAGGGAATGACCTACTACATACCTGAAACGACTCCTCCCCCCACTCCCAATCACTAACAGATGTCTCAACACCTTCAACTACGAATAGTTTAGTTTGTGAATTGACTCTCAGACGATGTGATATTAGATTGCAATTTACTTTATACTTTAGCCGTAAGCTTAGCCTGAGGATGGTCTACGAGACCGAAACTTGTCGTTATTTTATTTAAGATAATAGTTAGTTAATTGTACCTCTCCGATATAAATAGTGTCAGAATGTGTAAATATGAAAGAAAAAGTTTAGGCCAGATGATTTTTTTATTCTCCGAGAAACTATATATATATATATGACTAATTAAATGAAACGGTTCCACCAACTAAATAAACTATATTCACAAAAGGAAATAGCAGAAACTTAGTACTATATTTCGATGGCCTCGACACAGGAAAATGTATGTGAGTCGTTCTGAAGATACGTAACGACTTATTTAGCCCTTATTGAAGCTTATCTATCACGTTAGCCATAAAAAAAGTAAATAAAAGTGAAATTTTGAACAATAGTCTGTTAAGTACAGTGGTTTATGTTAGATCCCCGAAGTTACACTGGACTGGGCGCTACCATGTCTTGAATGAGCGAGACATGTACCGTTACCAGATCATGCCTCGCTCATTCAAGAAAGAGCGTGAGCACTGTTGTGCAGCTTCGAAAGGCAATAAGACTTTATTGGGATTGGAAAAATTAAGTACTTATTTTGACTTAACAGGATTATACTTCTTTGTCAGGAAAATAGCCGATCGTATAAAATTTACGACGTTCTTTGTTTAGATGCGTTCTGGTACGCGTGTTATAGTTCTAGTAGCGTGTTATAGTACGGCAAGACTTCTGTTCTCAGGCTTATATGAGAGATAAATAGTCTTGTGCCTAACGTTCATCGTAGATTGTATGAAGATTCATGCAGAATAGTTACTCATCCACATCAAAATCAGGTGCTACTCGGAGAAAAGAAGTCTTTAGCGTGGTCAAACAATTAGCCAGACGACATTCCTTTCGTCAAATTTTTGCCTACAAGTTATCAGGAAAAATAAAAGTTGTCGTTCTAAATAAAATGAGATGTGCAATAATCAGAAACTTAAAGCATTATCTATCAAATAATGCGTCGCTGAGAACTCAGACAGATACCAGTTAAAGCATGAGTCACACTTTTTTCCTTGAAAGTTCGAACAAAAAAGCATCTGAATATGAGTGTCAGGAAAAAACCAAGAATAATCAGAGTAAATATAATTCAAACCAAAGCTTAGTACAAGTATAAAATGGAGGGAGCAGACAATATAATAAATTAAAAAAATGTGTTTAGATAATATAGCGATGAATGTTCTAATTGTATGCCGGTTGATGTATGATCGACGTACCGATAAGGCTCCCTGTGATGAACGAGTGGAAACTTATCACGGTAAAAGACCTAGTGTAGTACAAAATATGTTATATAACTGTTTGTTACATTTCCTCGGTACAAAACATTGTGCTTGTTAACACAGATTCATCCAGTAGGGCTTCGAAGATGAATGTAACCGAGTGGAGACGAATATACTTTGATGCTGTTGTAGTTTGATGATGAACTACTTTCGTTGAAATAGAAAATGCTGGATTTTTTTTTAAGCCAAGTTGTTTAAGTCTAAATGAATGCCACTTATGCCATATTTAATTCCAAGTGGCCTGAGACTGAGATTCAATCAGTTTTGAAGGCTTGTTTCTCAACACTTATCTATTCCAGACTTCCCTCATAGAACAGTGATTACCAAGAGGCATCGGATCTCTTTCAAGAGGAGTTCGTCTTTGAGGTCATTAGATTTACAGTGCATTTAAATTGGTTTTATCTGTGACATAACGGTTTCAAATATTAATAATTCTGTTTCTTTAAGGTTAGCTGAATCGTTTAATGGAATCAGTTGTATTGCTTGTACACTTAACACCTCCGACTTCAATCTTGTTTCTCAATCTCCTGACTGCGCCCAATGTCAATTCCATTTCCTCTGCAGACAGTAGCCACAACCGGAATTTTAATTGGTCTTCTCCACCGGCCAAGCTTTTTATTCCCACCTTTCCTCCCCTTTTCAAATTGTTTTTTAATTGATTGTCTTTAGCTTGGTCTTTAGGTTGGTCTTCATGTAATTGGAGGAGGCCGCTATCATTTTTTATGATTCCAATAATTTGAATCAAGTACTGCAACTATGTCAGACTTATCAAATATTTACCGGTTAAATCAATTTTTTTATCTTCTGGCTTAGTAATTATGAATCAGTTTTAGTCAAAGTGTTTGCCAAGTTACTTGAATGCAGTGATTTATGTGGTGGAGTGAAGTTTAATTGGTTATGTGAGTGATGCAGGCGGTGACGAATGGGCCAGCGCCTACGTTAATTGAATTTCTTAAACAATTTTCGTTAGCGATTGGATTTGTTATTGATGTGTTTGAAGAGATGATTAATCAGAGGAATGTCGCTACCAGTGCGAATCAGAAAGACGATTAATGATGGACTTGACTTGCAGGCCTCGACGGTGGCGGGTGTCAGCAGAGTCCCGCCGGGGACTCGCCCCCCTCGCCGCAGGACCACGAAGACGTCCCTAAAAGGAAGCAGCGTCGCTACCGCACCACCTTCACGTCATTCCAGCTCGAGGAGCTTGAAAAGGCCTTCTCCAGGACCCACTACCCCGACGTCTTCACCAGGTACCCTTACTTCCTATCACTCTTCAACGCAACTATTGAAATCATATATGTTATTATATAATTCAAAGAAATCAAATCCAAATGTATATAACAGTGGCAAATGATAATTAAAACATTGAAATTGATCCGCAGAGTATTATTTTCATTAACTGTTTCTTTCAATTGTAATATATATACATGTTAGCAGCTTTTGTGTTGACCACTTTTTTGTTGAGAATTTCTAGTCTCCTGACTGGTTTGCAGCGAGTCATAGCAATATCACTATAGAGGAGTTCAGGTAAAGACATGCAGGTACGGATAATAAGGTTTTAAATAGTGTTTAGATTTCACCTTATCATCCGTAACTTTATATCTTTACCTGAACTCCTCAGGCAAATACCTTTGACTCACCACAAACCGGTCAAGAAACCAAAAAACTTCAGCAAAAACGTGGTCAATGCAGAAGCTGTTGTTAACTTTAACTTTATATATGCATGTAAATGTTTGTAGTAATCCTTCCTGTATGCATATATTATTAATAATATAATCATAATTTGCAGAAATTTGCTTTTTGTTAATTTTCTGTTTTCCCGAATAACGTTTTTATTATTTCATCTAAACTAAATAACATACTTCCTTCTGTCAACATGTTGAACACTTTTCTATAGCCATCATTGGGACTAGAATATCAATGTACAATTAGAAAATACGAAGTAATAAAATGTTGAAATTATTTGAATCAACACAAGCCTAGTGGAGCCGGCTCAGGTAGTAGAAGCAACCCTAAGGTCACTTAACCGTCAGCTATGAACAAACAACTTTAGCCCTTCTCATTGACTCTACATTGTCTATGCAAAAGGAGAAAACATCTCAGAATCATTATAGTCCCAAAGATGTTTCTAGGAAAGAGTTGAAACTTGTTGACAATAGTAATTATGTTATTTAGTTTAAATGCACTAACAAAACGTTATTCAGGAAGATAGAGGAACTTAAAAAGAAGCAACGTTTTGTAAAATATGGTTATATTTTTAATACTACGAGTATATGAATGCATAAAATCTGCAATAAAAATAAAAGAAAACAATTGAAGTAAAAACGAAGATAAATTAACACTTACTCTTAGATATCATATCAGATATCATAAAGTAAAATCACTAAATTCACTATAGCAATATCAATCACACTAAGGTAAATACATTTGGCGATTCAATGAAATTAAAAGAAAAACTAATTTAAATTCTTGTTGTTATGACTCTAATTCTATGTAACTCCATCTATAGGTTGCATACCTGATTCATATTTTGAATCAGTATTCAAAGGGTTAACTCTTTAATGTTGATAAAATGGGATTCCATTACTGTTGATAGCAGCATTCTATATTCCTCTAAATTTTTAGATCCTGCATTTTTTCTATTATTATTTAAAGGTGGAAGGCAGTTTGTTGCAGTCTAAAGACGCTTGGCCCAGGTAACATGCGCTTACAAGCGTGGGTAAGGTATTCGTACTGCACCGCGGTGCTGAGTCGGGCGATAAGCCACGAAAGTCTATCTCACTGCAGCCTATATGCTTGACCATGTAATCCCAAACCTCAACTGAAAAATATTCCATACACTCAATCTTTCATATAAATCAAGTTATGTTTTTATTTTCATGAAATACACATAAAAACACAAATTAACAGACCAAATTATTAACTTGTTTCATAATTCATATTTTTGACTGAGTATAAATCATAACTGGGTAATTTGTAACTAATATAGTTACTGCCTCAAAATAAGCAATGTTAATTATCTTTAATGGAATATTCAGGAACTTTTGCGAAGGTCCGATAAACTCTTAAGATTTATTTAGAGATTGTTTATTCAAATATATTAACTCACTCTAAAGTATCTCAATATTTTTTGCACACAACAAAAACCTGACATACACACAAATTCATACATTTGTGGAGAAAATTACTTCCGTCATAGAGCAGTAACTGAAAACCCTGATTGATATATGAGACGCAAGAGAAATTGAAGGTATAGTGACACGTGACCAGGAATGAACATCAGGGATCGTTCTACTAATAATATTGATTAATTTTACTAATAATATAATAATATTTATACCACTAATAATAATAATAATAATAATAAATACATTGATTGCCCAAAAATTACACTAATCTAGCTGTGTGAACACGCATGACAGATATCCTGAATAACGGGCCTAATGCGTTAATGTCTCTAAAAATTTATTATTATGTGTTCCTTCCTCTCAATCAGTCCTTTTGTTGTTGTAAATAATACTAGTTATTACTGTCTCTGATGTGAGGAGTAAAAGAATTGGTCAGCACAAACTTCAAGGGTTCAAGAGGAACGAAACTAAGTCCCTGTGACCATGTTAAGCTTCCAATTAAACTAAGCAGTGGCCTATTGGCATCTTGATTTAGTCTTCTACGGTGGATGCGAAAAAAAGAGTGTAATCATGAGATGTAATGTTTAAACTAATTTGGCCCGGTGCTTTCAGTTTGTAATCTGTAACTTCTCTGTAATCTCTGTAATCTGTAATGTAAATATCATCATTCTCAGGTGTAAAATTTATTTGCCTTCACTTCAATAGGTTGCCTTTGATTTTATGACCAGTATTTTACTGTTTTTTTTTTTTTTTTTTATTGTCAGAGAAAAGCATGCTCCACCTGAAGGCACCACACGCATCAAAATCATTTTACTGCTTTATACATAAAAAAAAGTGAATAATTATCATTATTTGAAGTTCAATAATTACTTTGTAAAAATTGTGTGTTCTAATAGACAAAAAAGTAAGTTCATATGAATCTAAATTGTTCAAAAAACACGAAGTATAATCGAGAGAACTTCTCAGAAAACTATTATATTTTTATCTGACGATTCTTCATAACGAATCATTAATAGCTCGGTAACACTGCTAACTGGCTTATGTAAATCAAATTCTAAAACAACACTGTTTGCTCTGCTAGAAAAAGTAATTAGCAACCTTTCTAGAGCACTTCAATCAAGTTTCAAGAGATAATGATCTGAGTAAATTTGTTTTCTTTACTTATTTCATAAAAGGCCGTCCAGTTAAGAGTCTAATCAAGGTTTAATAACCGTGTCTTAATGAAAGAGACTGCATTGAGTCCTAGCCTCCCCAGTGCCTCCGACCATAAATAACCTACTTAAACCTTCGCCTCCACTTTTATTTTAACCAGTCGATAATATTAGTTTTTCAAAACCAACCATCAATTATACACCTTTATAAATGCAAAAACTACTTTTTTTTTTATATAAAATTTTTCCCTGTTTTACACTCTTTTTGTATATTACTCAACATATTGTATACTATAAAAAGATTTCACATAAACACGTGAAATAACAATCAATGATCAAACCACAATAAGAAATGGGAAAATAAGACTAAGTTCTTTCAACCGTAACAAGCGGTCTTCGTCAGAGTCAAAAACCCATCTGAGTCAGTAAATAAATCCGAGTGATTGAACAGCTGATTTGATAAAATTATTGTTTGTTGGCAAATAAGTGCTGCTTAGTCATGAAGTATCACTAATGGAATCTCGCTTGTCTCCATGCTATCAATACTATAAGCACCGTTAAAATTAGAATATTACAAAGAATTCAAAAAAAAAATTTTATTAAAAAGACACTATGTCTAAAAAACAGAAACTCTTGTTAAAAAAAAATGTCGACCAGCCCTCCCTGTTTGATTTGTTTACATTAACTCCTTAATGCATATTAGGATCCAAACAAGAAGTAATTAAACTCCCCAATTTTTAAAAAAGATCCTCAAGTCCATTCAATGAGTGCATATGCTACATGAATTATAAAACTATGATGACTGAGCTCATGTACGCATTGCAGTTCTTTGAGTGGGAACACTATTCCACACTATCATTCACTAATGTAACACGACTATACAAATAATTTTATAAGAATTATAAAGATACAGAACATATGTAATTTAACTTTTAAGAATGATATAGAAGTTAAGCTGATGTACGCATTGCAGTTCTTTGTACACTATTGTACAAACTAGAAACACTATTATACTAGGAACACTATTCCACTAGGAACACTATTGCACACTATTGTCCACTAATGTAACATGATTATACAATTTTATAAGAATTATAAAGATGCAGAACATATGTAATTTAACTTTTAAGAATGATATAGAAGTTAAGCTGATGTACGCATTGCAGTTCTTTGTACACTATTGTACAAACTAGAAACACTATTCTACTAGGAACACTATTGCACACTATTGTCCACTAATGTAACATGATTATACAATTTTATAAGAATTATAAAGATGCAGAACATATGTAATTTAACTTTTAAGAATGATATAGAAGTTAAGCTGATGTACGCATTGCAGTTCTTTGTACACTATTGTACAAACTAGAAACACTATTATACTAGGAACACTATTGCACACTATTGTCCACTAATGTAACATGATTACACAATTTTATAAGAATTATAAGGATACAGAATATATGTAATTTAACTTCTAAGTATGATATAGAAGTTAAGCTGATGTACGCATTGTAGTTCTTTGTACACTATTGTACAAACTAGAAACACTATTATACTAGGAACACTATTGTACACTATTATCCACTAATGTAACACGATTATACAATTTTATAAGAATTATAAAGATCGAGAACATAGGTAATTTAACATACGAGTATGATACAGAATCGTAATATATGATATATTTTCTGAACCACTATGTTTAAAGGGTTATTTTCCATTCTTAACAACACGTTTCTATTTGTAATAAAAGAATATAGTTTGAAGAACTATTACAATCATAGATCTCACTTAGCAAATAAGGGTTAAATCAGAGTTATATTTTGTAATTGTTTACCATGCAAACTAATATTTTTATCTTAGAGTAAAAATATCACTCTTCAAAACAAGCTGTTTTTAAGATATAATACTTTTGAAATTTATGATAATAAACTAATATCATGAATAAATATATATTCAGTTTTGAGGAAAATTAGATAAAATAGTAGATAACTTTTAAATTTCTTTAAATAAATTATAACAGATGTATATTAATAGGAAAAGTAGATTTAAATTGTTGCATCACTATTTAGTATCGTGTTTTTATACGCCAACTTAAATGAATACTACAATAATTGCCGAGTATAATTAACTTGAACCTACTTCCCATTCTTAACAAATCAGATTACATCTTTATTATTAAAAATTCAGGCTTTTTTTACTTTATTATAAGTACAGTATAGTGATCGTGAAGAAATTGATCTTGAGATTTTGACGGATTTACTTGTTTTAAAAGTTACAAGAACCAAAAATCTTTTTTTGACGCTTTTCGATGATGTGAGTGCACGTTATTAAATTTTGGCATTATCATGAAAGTGGCAAAGTCAATAACTAAATAAATCATCAGATTTTTAAAATTATGGAAAATATTTTATTTCAATAACTGTAAAATTTTTGACTTCTAATTGAATGTGATACGTAGCTTGTAAGGAAGATACAACACACACACATTTTGTTGGATCAAAATTAAATTAAACCTGAAAATAGAGCATTATGGGAAAAGTGAGTTGAGATATAATTTTTTTCAAAACTACATTAACCAAAAGGAACGTTATGTCCCATTTTAAGTTTTTAGGAAATGTTTTTTAACATTAAACCGCTAAGCACTTTTTCATTCCAGATTTTCTTAAATACTATTAATCAATGAGTATTTCTAATGAAAATTATCTGTCACCATTACTTATCTACTTTTTATCCAATGGCTAAATTAAATTGGATAATTTAATTAATCATTGAATTAAATTCTTTGTCAATAATATACTTTTACTTATAGTAAAGTTCAGATTTACCCACTGTACTATATCACTGTATAGTAAAGGCCACTTCAGATTTCCTTAGGTAGGTTAGGTTAGGTTGCAGTGGCAGTCCCACAAGGAAACACACGTAGGCCAAGCATTGGCCCTTTGTGATACCACACAATGAAGATTGGTTCTACAGTGGGAGTCCTAAATTCTGCCTAACTCAAGTGTATTTAGAGTAGGGATCTTTAACGAGTACCTGACATCGTACAGGCTCGGGACCGACGGTTTAACGTCCTTCTCCGAGGGACGACGTGCTCAGATTATTCACCTCCCACGAGAATAAATCGAGGGCCAGGTGAGGATTGAACCCCGGTCCTATCAGTTCAGAGGTGAGCACGTAACCACTGAGCTAGCCTGGCCCCCCTCAGATTTCCTTAAGTCTACTTTTATTTTTTTTTATTACAACACTTGTGCATAACTAAGAGAATCGTTAAGTATGATACTATTTCAAGTCAACCCTAGAAGTGTGGACAGTATAATGGACCCAGTTTTGGCTGATTCGACCCTCCATTGCAGCTACTACACCTTACCCTAAGCCTCACAAAGCTTTGTCTATTAATAACCTTGTAAAAAATAGGTGAAAACCTCTTATTAGTGTCTATTTTTATCGCCTAACTTGAGTCATTAAAATTTTCATAATATTTCTTATCATTTTTTTTCTGTTAATTTAGTCTTGGATAAATTATCATTCATTTAAGAGATAAGTATGAATTGCGTTTTAATTTGAAGGCTTCAAACTGTTGGTTTCAGAATGACCAACAGTTAGGAATTTATTTATTCCTAAGCTATCATTTTATAGCTTAGGAATAAATAAATTAAGTAGTTTCCATAATGAAACAAATAATAGAGTTATAAATGCATAAATCGTTCCTTCATTGAGTATAAGGATAATAATTAAAAAAAAAAAGAAGAAATATATTATTTAAATTTTAATTTTAAGCGTCATCGCGTGATTTATTTGAAGTCACGTTGGCGTTTAGTTATTTTATTTAAAACGAAGGAAGTCGGCGTGATGTTGGTTTTGTTCATGTGTCTTGGTGATAAATAATCAAGACGTCTACACAAAAGAATAGCATGTAACGTCCACTGTTTGACCATAAATGGAACTAAACGTATCGTTTACTTATTTTTTTTTCCTTTAATAAACAATTATAGAAATTCCGATATCTCTTCATCCTTATGAATGACTGAAGCTCGATTCCTGTAATAACCCCATGTTTATTCTTTTATAACTAATATACGAGTATTGCAGTCCTAATATTTGAGGGAGTATGAGACAGGATCTAATACCATGCCTTTTCTTGTCTCTTATGTATGGTGGTCGATCACGGTGATTGCATAATGTGGTATCATCAACCTTTCAGCCTTCTCCTCCTTGCGATGAATGATGTCAAAATATTGAGAGTTATCGTTTGTATTAAGTTATCCCTACAATAAGAAATGGGAAAACAAGACTAAGATCTTTCAACCGTAACAAGCGGTCTTCGTCAGAGTCAAAAACCCAACTGAGTTATTTTGACATCATTCATCGCAAGGAGGAGAAGGTTGAAAGGTTGATGATACCCCATTATGCAATCACCGTGATCGACCACCATACATAAGAGACAAGAAAAGGCATGGTATTAGATCCTGGCTCATACTCCCTCAACTCAGTTGGGTTTTTGACTCTGACGAAGACCGCTTGTTACGGTTGAAAGTTCAATGAGGATAGAGAAACAGAAAAATTAAAAAGGCGAATGCTCTTGGTTTCTCTCTCTTCTATCTCCTGAAGACCGTTCAAACCAAAAATTAGAGCCTATAAGTCTGTGTTTTTAATTTTTCTGTGTTTCTCTGTCTACAATGAACTTTATTTGTCCGTTTCGGATCATATTTTTATCGAAAAACTGGATATATATATATATATATATATATATATATACAGATTCAATAATATATCGACCGTTTGATATAATAGGTGTGTTCTCTAATCGGGGTTCGGTCAATTTTCCAGGATAAAAAAATGACCGAACCCCGATTAGAGAACACACCTATATATTTATATATACACCTCAAAGTTTTCTTATCTGGACCACATAAATTTAACACTATTTATCTGTATACAGGTTTAGTCCAGCGTCAAACAGTAAAACACCTTTAAGTCAACGTGACTCATCTGTGCTACATCAATACAGAAACTAATTACAATAACATGAAAAAAAATATATTACGTTATTTATATGACGTAATTAGATAGAATGTAACATATATTTTGTTCATGTTGTAATTAATTTCTATATTGATGTAGCTCTGAAGATGTCTACAAATATAAGCGAAACATTGGCTTACGGGTGTTTTATTGCTTTATGCTGGACCAAACCTCGATAAAGAGAAATAGTGTTATATATACATGTTATATTTAATAGTTAAAGACGGCCGTTTTGGGTTGCATGAGAGAAGCTAGGTTGAAGAAGATGAGAGGAGCATATTCTCAAACATCTGCAAATTTAATATAATGATAGTACTATTAAATATTACTTAAACTTGAGAGGGTTTCCTACAAGTTCCTCCACACCTCTAACGACTAATATAATTTCATTGAATGCTCTTTTGGGTTTCAATTAACCGCATTTTTTTCTTTTACTTATTCAAACATGGCTTTAATGATCAAATTTTTGCTTCAAACAAGTAATTTAGTTTATAATTTTTTTCAAAACTTATTTTTTAAATTTAATAGTTCAATTTAAAGTAATTTCGTTGAATGAATGAAATCAAAACACAAGCAATTTATTTATTAAAATTAACTACATTCTTACTTCCTTCCATTTTCTAATATGATATAAGTATAGGTTTTTGTAATTTTGATTGGTAATTTAGATGAGATTAGAGTGTTTCCATTTAAAAAGGTTCTCTTTTTCTGTTGTGGTTGTGATTTTTAAAATCAGAAAAGAAAATTATGACATAAGGTTAATTGTATGTCAGAGAGTTGTAATTTGGGACGTCTCCGGACTTAACGTAAAGGTCACTCAGTTTAGTTGTCCATTAGTAATGCGTCTATTATTCCAACCGCTTCATTAGCAATTATACATCCCACCTGACAGAAGCGAATTCGTTTTTTATTTGCAAGAAAGTCAATATAAGTATGATATAATTAATAAAAGATATTTCGTAACTGAGAAGTTTATATGAAAACGTTTTTGGAATGGGCTAGTATTAATTATAGAAGAAGAGTATTAAATGTTAGGTCCAGTTTTATTAAAAAGGGGAAGTTGTTGCTCAAAAATATAATAAAACATTATTCCTGACTACAACATATCAGTCAATGAAGATGCTTCTTCATCAATTGCACGACATTTTCCATACTCAGGTCACTACTGACTGACGCCTTTAAAAATGTCTTTCATCCCATAGGCTAAGCACTGACGGCTTTACACCTTCTCCCAATAACAGAGTACCCAAAACTATTAATTTTTACTAGAAAAAAAATTTGTGGTAAAGTGGCTTAATTAACAATACAACAAACAATATAACAAAAATGTTTAAGTTCTGACAAAAAGTTTAAAAGTAAACTTTTATTTTTTAAAAATAAAAAAGTTTATAAAAATACTCTTATAAACAGTATTTTTTTGTTCAATTTCATTCTGATATCTTAAACACCGTGACCAGTATCCTGTTTGTAATCCTTTAGATTGAATCCTAAGTTGCAATTTTGAAATGTTTATGCAAAACTGACTTCTTCTTTTAACCAAAACTTTTGAATTATTGTTCATTAATTACAATTTTATTATTACACCAATTACGACATTTCTGTTCTTAAAGTTTGTAGTTAGGTGAAAAAACGAGTTTAACTTCATATAATTGACAATCCAGTAGTTTTTTCTGTGAGCCAATATTGGTTATAAACGTAATCTGCACGAAGTTTTGGATAAGACACTCAATCACTTTCATAAATAAAGGCCGCCAAAAAAATCTTCAAAATGACACCAGGAACCATCAAAACTTGTGAATCTGTTAAGATATCAATACCATTTTTTGTATATATAGTATACTTCAGTTAGAGTCATAAAAGATTTAAAATCATAGTCATCAATGATCATCATCATGAATTACATATTAAAAAGATGAATATGTTTAGTTACACGAGATAGGTACGTATATAAATTGCAAAAGTTAGGAGAGAAGATAGCACATTGTGAAACTCCCAGTAGCACATGATGACAAACTAGGGTTTGTCTTGAACCTACGCTTTCACAAGGAATCTGTTTTGGGAAGTACTATGTTAGGATAGGAAAGTAAGTAAGCTGTAGAAGATCTTCACGTCTCCACAAAGAACCTGATGACAGCTTTATTCACGGTTATGTACCACAAAAAAATAATCAACTAAAATAATCTAAATATAGTATATTTTCAATATATTTTATTTATGTATTACGAACGTGTATAATTATTTTATTCCACAATCATTAAACGTGTCATTTTAATGATTTATTTTTACTTTTCAGAGAAGAACTGGCGATGAAAATAGGTTTAACGGAAGCTAGAATACAAGTAAGTGAACAATATTTACTTCTACTGGTACTGCAGAATTTATTATTTCAACTCTCCTGTGATGACTGCAATCAAACACTATAAAACGTAGTTTTAGTTTTAATTAATATGTTATTAAATGAAAATTAATGGATATTTATAAATATATATATATATATATATTATATATATATATATATATATATATATATATTTGGGGAGCAGGCCTTCATTTATACACGTTTTATTAAAAGTAATGCCCAATTTAACTTTTACACTTTTTCTTATCCGTTTTTCAAGTGTTCTCATACTTGACTTCCATGGTTCTGGAACTAAAAACATAAGTTCACCAAAATTATTATTACTATACACCGACATGTTTCGGTCATCGTTGACCATTTTCAAGGTTTAATTGTTATTATGCTATAATTTTTTTTAATTGTTATTCACTTTTCGATCATTAATAATTTTATATATTCTTTAACCTTGAAAATGGTCAACGATGACCGAAACATGTCGGTGTATAGTAATAATAATT
This sequence comes from Hermatobates lingyangjiaoensis, assembly GCA_026182355.1. Classification (NCBI taxonomy): domain Eukaryota; kingdom Metazoa; phylum Arthropoda; class Insecta; order Hemiptera; family Hermatobatidae; genus Hermatobates; species Hermatobates lingyangjiaoensis. The sequence goes on from JAPFBL010000881.1 coordinate 4,875,744, forward strand.
TTGGTGAACTTATGTTTTTAGTTCCAGAACCATGGAAGTCAAGTATGAGAACACTTGAAAAACGGATAAGAAAAAGTGTAAAAGTTAAATTGGGCATTACTTTTAATAAAACGTGTATATATATATATATATATATATATATATTAGTGACAATTTTTTCTCTTGAATGTCTTATAGACTCAATTAAATTTTAAAAATCAAATGACAACCAAAACAACTGGTCTTTGTCGGAGTTTAGTACAACAGTGGAGGAAGTAATATATGGCATCTGGTGTGGTATTGAGAAGGGAAGGAGGCATGAGAGGTATTTTAGAAGGTGTAAAGAGCAAGGAAAGGTAACAAAAGGATGGAAAGTTGTCAGCAAACAAAGGAGTTCAGGAAGAAATAAGTAAAAGTTATCTGCTACCTGTTGGCCCTTTGAGATAAACGTTTGCTTTCATTAACACTAACTTTAACTTGAATAAACCATTACTGATGATTATACTATGCAAAATTAAAAGATTTTTAGTTGAAAGATCCTTGGTTAAAGTCATATTTCTGAATTTTTACTGTGATTTGTTTATATATATATAACAAATTCAATAATATCGACCGTTTGATAGAATAGGTGTGTTCTCTGATCGGGGTTCGGTCAATTTTCCAGGATAAAAAATCAAACTCTCGTTGCCAACGTTTCGGTTTTATTTATTATTTTATTATGAGGATATAAGAAGAGTATATGGGGAAGATGCCTATGAAAAAGGTTTTAAATAAAACCGAAACGTTGGCAACGAGAGTTTGATTTTTTATCCTGGAAAATTGACTGAACCCCGATTAGAGAACACACCTATATATATATAACTTTAAATTACACAAAGCACGTATATATATGTATATATATATATATATATATATATATATATATATATATATAACGTATATTCACAAAAAAACACACAAAAATGAAATCACAGAAACTCACTTTTATATATATTTCAATGGCCTCGTCATCAGGAAGATAGATTTGAGTCGCTCAGGAGACAGGCAACGCTCCTGTCTTTACCTGTCTTCAGAGCGACTCAGATCTATTTCCCTGATGACTAGGACATCTAAACATAGTTGTGGATTTCTAGTATTTCATTTCTGTGTGTTCTTTTTGTGAATATTGTTTATTTAGATCGTCCAACCATTTCATTTAAGTGGTTATATATAGATATACGTATACGTATATAGGTATACCTATATACGTATATAGGTCAATGATCAAACCACAATATGAAAAGGGGAAAAAGACTAAGATCTATCTATTTTAAAATCTTGTTATATATATATAGGTGTGTTATCTAATCGGGTAACGGTTGATATATTATTGAATAAAGAAAAGAAACATTAATAAGAACAATACTTCAATATTCAGAGAGGACATGTAAAAAGAATTTGAGGCATCTTACATTCATGCTTTGAAACCCATTATTATCAGGAGAAGAAGTGTTCATCAGCTAGTTGACCAAGTACGTGGTGAGAATTGAGGAAATAACAAGTCAGACTAATCAGAGGATCAAGCAATGGAAGGAAAGTAAAAAAAACAGAATCAGTGAAATAAAAAACAAAACGAGAATAAGGATAAAATAAAGCAAGAAAAAAACAGAAATTTTATCATTGCTAGAAAGACATTGTTGCTAGCAACATTTCAGTTATGCGAAACTTTTTACTATTATCGGTAGCTATTTTGAAATAGGTTATCTAAATTAGTTTCTAGAGTAAACCTTGTTTCATTGTGTCCTAATTAGATAAAAAAAAACCAGTCATGCAATTAATATAAGTATACTAATTAAAATACAGTATTGGTTGTTACTTCTTTTAAAATTTATTTGCAAAATAATCCATTTTATATCACAATAAAATATTGCAGGTGTGAGACTTTATGTAAGGTAGAAGTAGTTTAACTTGCCTCGTATGAGTCATTGTCTGCTTAACGAGCTTCGCACCATGTCGATCTTACAGAGCGGGTTGTTATGAGTACGGACAGGTCTGAAACCAGTGATGCAGAAAAACAACATACAAGCTATATAGATGGGATCTCCAATCTTGCTAACAACCTGTGTTTTATGATATTCTCAGTATAATAGTAACAAATATTATTCCATTTCTTTGGAATATACATAAAAACAAAAAAAAAGTTAAAAGGAGTAAACATGAATTAAGACGGAAAAGCAAGAAAACTAATGATTAATGCATAATATGAATAACAGACGAAAATAAATTATGGAAAATATAATAATAACAATATATAAATTATAAATAGTTATAATAAATAGTTTCTGTTAACCTACAGTAACAGATGATGATTTGTTCAAGGAGGGGGTTAGAGAATAGTTGCCTCCTTTGAAGCTCTTAAATACGTATTTGATTCAGGATTTAAGCACGGAACCAGTAATTAAGTCTAAGACAGCGGAGTTGACATAGACAGCAATAGGAAGGTTGCTGCGCTGCCTGACGGAGGCCTCATGATAATTCATACGCAGGGTCAGCTTGGTTGATGACAATGCGACACGAAAAGCATCATACTAAGAGCATTCCAGGCAGCACACGCTGTTGTGAGAAGTACAGGTTGTGCTAGTATGGATTAGGAAGAAGTTATAGTTTGAAAAGAACAGAAAAAAGAACTCGAGATAATAATAGTAAAAGTTTAACAGCTGTCAAGTTCACATAGTTCCATTCGCTTAGTAGACTCAAGAAGTGTGAGAGAGAAATAGCAAAAGGTACTTTTCCGAGTGGCAGTTTTTTGACTATTTAAAGGGAGAGGAAGTACGAAAGAAAGAAAAGAAAATTGGAAAAACTCAAGTGCTTTGTTTATATACATCAACACAAAAATTATTTAATTAACTGAGGAGAAATAAAAGAATTGGTATTTATATCGCCTGAAAGAAAAAGAAACATTGTTGAAGGCGTTATAAGAGTTTAGTCAACATTATTCAAGGTCTTTTTAAATTGGATAAAATTGTAATTGAAAGAATTGTCAAATAGACTTAAACAGATTAAAGCTAGTTGCAATTTATCAGAGATAAACACAGTCAATGCTGCCAATTTCCATATTACTTTATATAAAATTACGCAACCAGTTTATATTTTCTATCTACTTTATTTCACTATCTCTACTACGACGTGTATTATGAAAGACCTCAGAGCGACAATCAATTACTTTTTGTGGGGAGGCGAGTAACATGCATATTTAAATCACGTGTTATTGTGATAATTTTGTTTATAAATGCATATTGATGTTAATAAGTAGCAGATATTCTTTAAACATTTTTTAATTAAGTGAACAATAGCCTCAACATTGGCGATCTTTAGACTGAGAGGTTCAATACTACGAACCAACTTCCTGCTAAAAGAGTTCCACTGGAATCTAACAACTCATATGTTAGATGTAACCAAGAAAAACATAAGATTACTATAAATAGCACTATAATTTTTTTAAAACAAAAAAAGTTAAAATAATTCGGGAAGAAATGTTTTTCACTTCAATTTTATTGATAATATCTAATATATCACTTCGCTAGCTCCTCTTCCAGGAGGGGGTAGTTGTCAGTGTGTTTCTGTTTCTTTATGTGTGTTCTTTTTTGTGAATCTAGTTAATATATATATATATATATATATATATATATATAAGTATATATATGATCAAACCACAATATGATATGAAAAAAAAACTACGATCTTTCAACCGTAACAAGTGGTCTTCGTCAGAGTCAAAAACCCAACTTTTTTTGATTTTTGGGTCATTGGATTTTTGACTCTGACGAAGACCGCTTGTTACGGCTGAAAGATCTTAGTCTTGTATTCCCATTTTATATTGTGGTTTGATTATATATATATATATATATATATATATATATATATATAAATATATATATATATATATATATAGGTGTGTTCTCTAATCGGGGTTCGGTCAATTTTCCAGGATAAAAAATCAAACTCTCGTTGCCAACGTTTCGGTTTTATTTAAAACCTTTTTCATAGGCCTACAAACAAAGGATAATAAGAAATCACATATCAACATCAAACATATACACAATATGAAAATGGATTGTTACAAGTTATGAATATTACAAGCAGAAATATTTCAGAGATACATAAAACAATATTACTTACAGAAGTAAGAATTTTTTAACCAAGAAAATGAAATTTACATTATTTTGTAAATAATAATGTAAATTTCATTTTCTTAGTTAAAAAATTCTTACTTCTGTAAGTAATATTGTTTTATGTATCTCTGAAATATTTCTGCTTGTAATATTCATAACTTGTAACAATCCATTTTCATATTGTGTATATGTTTGATGTTGATATGTGATTTCTTATTATCCTTTGTTCGTAGGCCTATGAAAAAGGTTTTAAATAAAACCGAAACGTTGGCAACGAGAGTTTGATTTTTTATCCTGGAAAATTGACCGAACCCCGATTAGAGAACCCACCTATTCTATCAAACGGTCGATATATTATTGAATCTGTTATATATATATATATATATATATATTTGTACTTATATAAATTCATTATATTTAAAGTGTTTTGGTTTAATTCTATTTTCTATCTGTATATAAAGATATGTATGTGTATACATAATGTCTTTGAAATAAAGTGAATACTAAATGTATTATGAAATAACCGGAATATTACAATTATAATGTAGGTCAATTGATATAGACGCTTTGGTTCTCACTCCAAAGAATGGCTTACACACGTGATTTAAATACCACATGACTAATCGTATATAAGAGAAAAAATTATAGTTCAATGATGGCTACATGATCTAGTGAAGCAGTTGTTTGTAAAAATAATGAGCAGTAGTTTATCAATTTCAATTAGCAGTCAGGAGCAATTATCTGTGTTTTTCCATGATGGTTGAAGAATGTACTTTCTGTTACAAGAATATATGTTATATATCAATAATGTATAGTTTGATGTAATGACATTCATTATTAGTGTAAGAGTGTGCTGGTAGTCAGTGTTGTTCTGTTTACGTAAACCTAATCCTAAAAATAATATATTGCCAGAGTTATTATATGGTTTTATCAGGTGCCAGTTAACTGCCCAATTATAATAAATCCTATGTAATTATATTTTAGGGTTGAATGGATAGTGAAACTAATAAATTAAAGTAAAAAGTATTTTGTTTTTATTTGAAGTAGGAGGTTAATTGCTTGGGAAGAAAGCTATTGGAGAAGTAAGGAATAGGTAGCAGAACGCTTCTGTTTTTAATTACAGAGTGACAATCAGGCTGAGTGGATTCCAAAAGAATGGTTATTTCTTTTTTTTCAAGTGGTCCTTTCTTGGTTTGTGGCAGTAGCACGAAACCACACAATGCAACATGAGTTGGAGTAAGCTTCCCGTAATTAAGAGTCTAATCGGCTCTTCTCTGATAACGCCGTTACGACGACGCGAGCCCTACCTTTGCCTGTGTACGCTAATGACTATATAATGACCAATTACCAGTGTCTCTTGCGTACTGGTAACGAGCCCAGTAATTTGTCGCTTGCGTACCAGATGACCGTCTACCAACTGCAAACAAAAGACTCCCTTATTAACTTTTCAATGGTCCCAGCTCTTCTTTGACCACATTTCCTGCCATCCCAGTCTTTAATTGCTTTCGGCCAGTTGAATTCATTAGGGTTTTTAATATGGCTTATACTCTTTAAATTTTTTATTAAAGTTGAATAGTAAATACGATAAGCATGGGAACCAGTTTTGTCTCGCTTTGATCTTAGGTTTTTTTCCATGAGAGGAGTGGAAAAGTCTCATTCACTCCATCTTCACGATAAAACATAACACCATCGTCCGCAAGTCTAAATGTAGGGAATTATTTAAATCCATATCTTAAGAGCGTGGTATACCTATTAGTGTTGGCACGAGTACTCGCAATCGGAATCAATAATCCGAAATATCTGAACTTTTTCAGTTATTGGAACCGGAATTTGAAAATTTTAATCGTATCTCCGATTCTAAAAACCATTCTTTAGAATTCGTATATTTGAATCTTTATTTTTGACTACATAATAATAATATGTAGCTAATAATATAAAGCTAATATAATAATATAAAGCTAAAATTTTGTCTGACTATTAAAAGTATCGGCATAATCTATAGATCTGAGTATTTGAAGTATCAGTATATCTCAGGATGATGTTGAGAACGTTTACCGAAGAAACTAATTGCAACGCTAATTTTTTCTTTGAGAGGACTGAGGGTATGATGAAGTCTGCTTTCCAATGCTGATTCCTTGAGGGAATACATTTTATAACGCTAAATGGTTATGCGACAGAATAAATTGAGACATGATGTAATTGCTACTTGTTTAAAACGAACTTCAGTCTTATAGTGGCTGTTGTCCAGCTGGATTATTGGTTTTTACTAATTGTTAGCTAGTAAACTTTACTATTTTAACATTCATATACACAAACATATATATACAGTCACAACTAACAGATTTTTTTTTATTTTTTTTTTCTTAAAATAAAATGAATCATACCTTCTTCAGGGTATGAAAATAAGCATAATTCATTGCAAGTATCGGAATCATTAAACATTTTGGTATCGTCCCATCACTAGTACCTGCACAGCAGCAGCCCGTTTTTGTGGGTTCACAAAAGATCATAAGGCTAAGGCTGTGATCTTCTTGCAAGAAAAGTCGTTTTAACATAACAAATGGCTATAACATGTCGTCGAATGTTTTCCTTATCTCGACCACATATATTTAACACTATTTTTTGGAAATGGTAAACTACTGTGTGTTATTGCAAGGATGTTTTTAGACTCTGACTCATGCAGGTCTAGCTAGACCAAACCTCGATAAAAATGAAAAATAGTTTATAACATATAGGAAAGATGTTTGCGCTACTGCGTTCATACTATGAGTTCTAGCTGTACATTCCACCCCACTAGTGCTAGACCAATGTATCTGTATCTTCGAAGTAGTTATATATTTTCAAGATTTATGAAAAGCCAGAACACCTCAATGAAGTTTGGTTATAATTCCACGTGAATTTACCTAAAGAGATACACATATATAAGAAGGCATTTAATACAAAACTTCACATACTGGATGAATAAGATACAGGGATTCAGATCATCCGATATCTCAGACTCATTGTTGAGAAATCTAGTCATTCGAACTCTTTAAAAATCTCGTTAACACCACTAGAGTTTACGTGATAAATGAAAAAATATATTATATCCTATATATAATTGAATAAGGTAATTAAAAACTATAGATAAATTCGATATTTACTTCACGAATATTAAGAGCAATAAATATTGCTTTTTTTTTTAAGGGAAACGATGTGTAAGTCGTACCAAGAGTATTGTTACTTCCTTCATTCATGTTCTTTGTTCATACCTTCCATGTATAAGGGATGGCATTAAGAGCAGGTTGAAAGACTTTGACTCAGATCTTATGTAAAACCTACTGAATGCTTGTCTCCAAGTGTGGTCTGCGAGGTTTTATTTTGAGTAATTTTCTTTTGTTAAAACCCCACAGATAAAACGACATATGGTATTAGGTCGAAATTACCATGAATACCATGATATTCAACTTGGTGATAAGCTTGAATACTATGTCACTAATAATGTTAAACCATCATGTACGACGTGGTTTGTATTTGTAATATATGCAAAGAATGTCAATTATATTAGTAAAGAATAAAATTTATGGCAACATCAATGTTATCATTGGAAGCTATAAAGACTGAATCACTCAGTGGAGTATAGGACGTAAATGCCGTATGTGTGGACAAAGGCTTAGAAGAACATTGAACTGACTTACATGCCCTGAGTGGCAGTTACTCTAGAAAAGCTAGCAGCACTAACCTCCAGAGGCCTCAGCCAGTGGGAGCAAAGCGTCAGAAATCAATTCCTTCCAGACACGGTAGCCTCTGCATGAGTCAGAGTCTAAAAACATCCTTGTAATAACACACAGTAGTTTACCGTTTCCGTCATAGCAATGCCAAACCGCCTCTACTATATAATCATACAATAAGACATTCTTTCTTGTTTTTAGAATAATATTGGGTACGACTTAAAACACAACGGTCTATCAGTATGCTTTTATACTATAAAGAATTGTGTAAAGTGGTACTGACCAGAATAATAATCATTTTCTAATAATTCTTTTCAAATTATTAGAAAATAAAGCTCTCTTCTGGAGAAGATTATTAAAATATTTCATTCCAATTAAAAATATTTCCCCTTAACAATATTTTTTTTCTCCAAATAAAGTGAAATAAACGTATTTTCTTTCTATATTTTCGCAATCAATTTGTCAATTGATGCATTCAATAAAAATACTTATTTCAGAAATTATAATATATTTAAAAATAGTGATATTAATATTAAAATAATTAACAATAACTAGACTGTTTTGATAAAACATTGATCTAGTATCAACACGATTGAGTAGGCAATGTAATGAATGTCATGTAATGTAATGTCGTCATGTGTAAATCTGCAGTGGATTCCAGACTAAAACACTGAAACTTTCCAGACCTCATCTAGTTTTTGTAAGCTTACAAAATGCTCAGTAAAAATATTAAGTCACTCATTCACAAAAAAAATCAGCTGTAGCTAATATACTACCGTTGTTTTTAAACTGTAAGATTTATATTAGTAATTGTAGTCGTCTAACTTATTAATTAGTATGATGCACAAAGAATAAGGTTCTAATTTTAATAAAATTTGAAACTCATTGCTTCTGTTTCTATGCTAATTAAATAAATCAATTTAAATCAAATTTAAATATTTCATTCAGATATATGTTCGTTGCTAATTTAAGATAAGTACTGTATAGTTGTCATAAAACATCAGGTCATAAGCGTAGAGTCCTTTTTAGGATTTCAAGTACAGTCCTTTTCAGGAAAGAGTATAAACTCCAAACAATTACGTTAAAAATTGAGATTAAAGTCATGTAAGATACCAAAAAAATATGTAAATGTAAATGAAAAAACATGCAAACCTAGCTATCGTTATCACGGCTGTAAACTTCACAGAACCAACAAAAGAATTGACAATACTCAATGAATGTATTGTCAATTATGTATTGAGTATTGTCAATGAAAGTAAATTATATTTATGTGTATAATTTTTTTTAATATTTAATGTTCGTTTTTGTCTTCATGCATATCATTCAGCTGACATGAAAAAAGAAATATTCTACAGAAGTCACTTTGAAAAGAAAATATTTTATAAGTCAGGCAATGTAGATGGTTGTAAATACATGGTTGCATACATTATTTGCTCTGGTTTGTTTCCCTTGCAGGACAAGGGATGCAATGAACATCGTTAGCTCCAATAATCACAGTCAATTCCTGCCAGTCTGATTCATACCTTCTCCTAAAAATCTCCTTTTCCATGATCTTTCTCATATTCCATTGGCTTGCCATGTTTACTTCAATCCCAACGAAAACATATGAAATCCTTAGTTATTGTTATGTTTATTTCAACCAATGAGTTTGCATATTCAAAGAACATTTGGACAAGTGAGTTATCTATGTTTTGTTAATGCTATGATACTGTCAGTTTCACTTCAGATTGTTCTTATAAACATTATAGATCCAAACAGTGAAAGAACATGAAATAATTGTTCTTTTTTATTCAACAAATGATTCAGAAATATTGTAAACGGATTAAAGATCACCTTGCCATTTTCTGGGTTTTCAGAGATACCCTAATGAAAATGTATATTAAATACGTAATCTTTACACCATGTGCACGATTTTGTCATTAACTGCTTTTAAAGTTTATTTAAAAATTTCATCTTACAACAGCTGCTCTCAAGTAATCAAACTCCCAAATTGAGTCCCAGTTCAACCATTTTCATAAGGGACGAATTTTTCAATTTTTTTTGCTGGAATTTCGGAACATTCTAAAAAAAAAAAAGGGAGGAAGATGCTAAAAGTTAAGAGGTGCTAGAAATATTTCTCCAATGGAAGTAGTTATTTAGTGATTTATGTAATATTTTTTTCTCCTATCCTAAAATTAAAAGTAATTTTATGAAATGAAAGAGAGAAGCGTTGATGTTTGATAAAGGATGCTAACTGAGAAAGTGTCGGAGGTGTGGGAGGCAATCCCAGTCCGCGCTCATCAACGACCCTTAATTATAATTTCATTAATACCAGCTGACTTGCTTCTCTATCTCTCGCTGCCCACTGCAGCCATCTCCAGGCCCTAACGATCCCTATTAGTGATTCAAAAACATAAATCTCAAAGGCAATTAATCTGATTATCCTAGGCTATAACAAATGGGTTTATAATTACAAAGCTGGGGAACAATTGAAGGTGGGGCTTTCTTAACAAAACACTCTGCTCGGTAATACTATTGAAATACGGCCTCGATTAGATTGGTACATTGTTGAGGTCGACTCATTGCTAGATCTGCTTGGCACTTGAACAAGGAACACTCTCTGCTTCCTTCATTTAGGCATCTAAACAATCTACATTACCAATTCATATTATATCTTTTTCTTCGACCTCCAAAATAATTGTTTTGTCTACCATTCAAAGGCTGAATGACAGAGCACCTCACCCAGACTAATCCTGAAGTGCCAACTGACTAAACTCAGACATATTTCAGACTTAAGGGCCAAGTTTAATATTTACCGTAGAACCTAAGGTTTGAAGTGGAAAACCAGCTATGACCCTCTATTCATGTAATCTAAGATACAGACAGTCATGTATATTTTGTCAATCTAAGATTTTCTAAATCAGAAACATAATTTGTAGAAACTGTTATAAAAGTGTACTTGCCCTGGTGCTCTTAAGGATACTGAATTGTTTCAGGAGGTGGGATGTAAGGTAGCAGTGAACTGAAACTGCACTAAAGTAGCGTTATGTATTTGATTAAAACAAAATATGATCTGTACTCTATTTTATACACAAACCTAAATAAATGAAAAAATATGCAAACTTAGCTATCGTTATCACAGCTGTAAACTTCACAGAACTAACAAAAGAATTGACAATACTCAATGAATGCATTGTCAATTATGTATTGAGTATTGTCAATGAAAGTAAATTATATTTATGTGTATAATTTTTTTAATATTTCATGTTCGTTTTTGTCTTCATGCATATCATTTAGCTGACATGAAGTTTAAGGAAAAACTACTGCTGTCCAAGGAAGGGGGTTGGGTGGGGGTAGATATTAAAGGTTAAAGCGGTTACTACAACAACAAAGAAAAAAAGATCAAAAATCTCTTGTGAGTTCGCAATTGATTGGGAGACAAGTCACAGCTTCGTCTATATGTGCGGATAGGTGAAATCTATATTCTTTGGGAAGATACGACTCTACCGGGGGCTTTGTTGCAGAGCAGCGTTGTTTGGTGAATGCGTTGTGATTGAATGAGAGGAGTAGCGGGGTGAACAAGCCGGCAGTTTGGGCTAGTGAAGATGTGCGGCGGGGTAGCGCAGGGTTCGTCGTGAGGCAGCCCGCCCTCTAATCTCGGCACCTGCTGCCGGCCTCTACCTGGGTGGCGTCACTCCCCAACATCTCACCACCCTCCACAAATTAGGATTTCATTTTTTGGCGACAGTGTTCCAAGACCAGTTGGCAAACTACCAACTTCCGGCCAAATGGAAATAATGCTTCCATACAACACTGTTGTAAAAGAGAAAAAACACCTCTTTGATTACAGCTTTCCCGTTCTTTAACAGGCTCTTGGTTTTCAACCTGGCGTGAAATCTTAAATCTGTTTAACTACAAGGTCGATTCTTCATAATAGTTCATAATTATGTGTTTACTACCCATGTGTTCATACTCATATGTTAGCAGTAGTGAGTAAACTGCGCAGAGAAAGAGAGAGGGACATAAATTGATTACGAAGGGCCAAAGAGAAGCACTTTTCAAAAAATAAAAAAAAATAATTAGCAGCATGTTAATAAGATCAAACAATACATAACCAGCACAAGAAATTTATTGTGAAATAAGTACTGTTCAATATCTTTATTTTTTTAACTGATCACACTTATTTCATTATTTCTTAATATTTCACAATACTTCATTGGTCATTTCAATGGACGCTAGAATAAGGTAGAAAGAAACCTGCACAGTTTCCCTGCCATATGTTTTCTATCAAAATATAAATTCACTATGAAATCGGAAAGACGATACAAACTTGACACACTACGTGTTCAAAGTCGTAGAAGAGTAACATGCAAGGTGAAGAAACACACTTACAAACTTAAATTTTTAACAACTTACAGTTTAATGTCACCAATGTAGTGAACTGGAAAATTATGAAGCAATATCTGATGTTAAACTCAAAAAAAGAATGTTCAATACGTTTATATATTATAACACTGTCTCGGTAAAAACGCTTGCATCACTGACGGCTGAATGTTAAAATGTAAAGAAATGGCCAACTTCAATACTTCTGCCTTTTTTTTTTTTTTTTTTTTTTTTTTTTGAAACCTAAAATGATGTTATGGCGAAAAATATTTCCAATAAAAATTGTAGAGAATGAAATTAGTAATGGACTAGGTTTTTTCAGATTTTCTTTAAAGTCATCTGTCGTTGAAATATTTTAATCTAAATATTTTGGTGTCAGTGTTGTGCATAGTCAATCTCTTAGAACTCTTTTTTGTTTTGTTGCAACTATTTTTTTTTACACCAAAAACGTGTCCAGGAAAATGTATTAGAAAATTCATTTTTGAATCTTCCGATTCAAATTGGATGTCATTTGGTAATATCTACTGTGCAACAAACACCCATGCAAATAACCAGATACTGTAAATTGATGTTTATATATTTCTAGATGCCAAAAGTTCCAGACCTTGATGTATAATTCTGTTCCAAAACAAAGTTTTTTCATCAGCATACTTTAAAAGACGTGGGAAGTGAGAACACGACACCTATTAGGAACTGTAATAGTATTTCGCACCTCAGATATGTTTCAAAAGACTTTTTCAGAAATAAACTGTATACAGTGAAAATAGAAAAATCGGGAAATGTTAATTGTCCCCCATGATTGTCTATATACATTATTAATTTTATTAATTTTAATTATTTTCAAACTAAACTTCATTTCTTGTATAATATTCAATATATTAAGAAATTAAATTATGCTTAAAGCATCTGTAAGTTACTTAATAATTTATAGTTTTGACATGTTTAAGTTTAATAGAGTAGATATGTCTAAATTGTGCGTACCACTGTAGAGACCTGCAAAGGAGTAAACCAAATTTATTAGGTTAAATATCAAAAACTTATGGGTTATATCCGAGATTCGAACTTAAAATTTAGAGTTCTAACGGCAAGAACATAAATATCTTGAGCACTGAAGGTATGAAACTAAATACCTTGAGTAATAAAGGCAAGAATCTAAATGTCTTGAGTACAGAAGGAAAGAACCTAAATATCTTGAATACTGAAGCAAAAAACGTAAATACTCGTATCTTGAGTACTGAAGGCAGGAACCTAAATATCTTGAGCACTGAAGGCAAGAAAACATAACTGTCATGAGTACAGAAGGAAAGAACCTAAATATCTTGAGTAATAAAGACAAGAACCTAAATATCTTGAGTATTGAAGACAAGAATACAACTCTTGAGTACAGAAGGAAAGAACCTAAATATCTTGATTACTGAAGGCAAGAAAACATAACTGTCATGAGTACATAAGGAAAGGACCTAAATAACTTGAGTAATAAAGACAAGAACTTAAATATCTTGAGTACTGAAGGCAAGAATACAACTATCATGAGTACAGAAGGAAAGGACCTAAATATCTTGAGTAATAAAGACAAGAACCTAAATATCTTGAGTACTGAAGGCAAGAATACAACTATCATGAGTACAGAAGGAAAGGACCTAAATATCTTGAGATATAAAGACAAGAACCGAAATATCTTGAGTACTGAAGGCAAGAATACAACTATCATGAGTACAGAAGGAAAGGACCTAAATATCTTGAGATATAAAGACAAGAACCGAAATATCTTGAGTACTGAAGGCAAGAATACAACTATCATGAGTACAGAAGGAAAGGACCTAAATATCTTGAGTAATAAAGACAAGAACCTAAATATCTTGAGTACTGAAGGCAAGAACATAACTGTCTTGAGTACAGAAGGACAGAACCTAAATATCTTGAGTACTAAAGGCAAGAACTTAAATATCTTGAGTACTAAAGGTAAGAACGATGTCATTAAACCACACTTGACTCCTTGTTGTTATTAACGATTTGGATTCATTGCTTTGACTTGGATTATTAACATAAAAGTTATACATTTTCTAAATTTAGAAAGCTCTTTTTTAATGACCTAAATATTATTTTCTACACAATGATTATTACTGTAAGGCATAAGCGAGGCTTAATGAAGTTGCTGTTGTTTCCATCACTTGTCTAGATAGCGTGAAGGCTTCCCTCATTAACCACACACTTAGTGTTCATTATTCATCAAGTTTTCTTTCCTTAATTAAATTAATTTTTGTTATATAATCCTACGTAATATATGCACTTCAAATCAAAATTAACAAATATTAAATGAAGTTAAATGAATTAGAATAATAAGTAACAATTTTATTTAAATATCACCTTATATTTTACTGTGATACCATTTCACTCAACTATTAGTAAAATATTCTAAAAAAATAGTGTTTTAATCTAGGATATTAATCACCAAAAATTCTATAGTAATAATAACTTTAACTCTAATAAATTCTTAGCTCTAGAATATTAATTGTCTGCCATTCTGAGAGAGAAAGAGAACTCTTTTCAATGACAACTGTAATTGTAAATAATACTGAGATATGAAATTTTAATCTTTGAAACTTTCTAGTAAATATTTTGAAAGTTTATTTCTTTTTGAGCATTTCGTATAAAAATTTTACTCACTTCAATTTTGTTAAAATTCAAATAATTTACGATTAATTTAAAAAAAAAATTCTTTTAAAAAAATCTTGAAAGTAAATGGAATGATGAGTTTGAACCCTTGTGAGCATTTTTCGTTGAAATGCTTGCTAAGGTTTTCCTCAAAAAGGATTGCTATGCTGTGATGTCGGTAGAATTATATATAAAAGTGCCATGGATCATTGGCACTGCTGCAAATGTCTGCTGATAGTCCTTAGTGATCATTGCATCATTCATGATTCACTAGCACTTTTGCGTATTTTAACATACGTTAATGTTCACTGAATCCCAAGTAAGTAAAGCGATAATACGATATGTTTTTGTACCCTTTATATTTGGTAAAATTCACTAATTGATATGTATTTACATGGTCACATATTAATAATGTATATTTGCAATAGGCATTAGTATTGTTCTGTGATTAGAGTTGTTCAAAGCCATTGCGCGTATGTGTCCCCGCAGTGGATGACCTGGTGAGGACAGGCTGCGACAGTTCCGGCCGGACTGTTTGCTAGTCTTCCCTGACCGAGGTGCCAGCAGGCTTGTTCGTTGCTAGTTTAATTTGTTCAGCCACCTGTTGTCAGTGAACACAATCTCCCCGGGGCGTGAACAACTTTTAGTACGTCCCAAACAGATAAGAATCTTCTCTCATAATACCAATTATAGAAGGCGTACAAATCCGAGGCCGGCTCCCAGAGGGCCGATTAATTAAAAAGAAAATCATTTGGAGATATCGAAGAACGATCCCCTGCAAGGGCGGGTCTGCTTAATTGAGAAGAGAGCCTGACGAATCGAGGGCTGAATGTTAAACTTTATTAAAGCCGTATCTGATATCTGGGCGGGCGCTAATTTCAAGACCTGCCCAGATTACCACTTCCCTCCACTTTGTTAACTTGCTTCCTCATCTCCTTGACTCACCCAATTAACGACAGCTTCTTATTAACCCATCTATTTATAAATAAATTACAAACGGAGTGAAGCTTATTTTAATGAAACCAATCCTATTGCTGAATGAGTAAATGTGATAAATTTAAGACAAAATTTAATGAACTACATGGATTGTCGAAATAAAATCATAGAAAAAAAATTAATGTTTGTATTATTATTTGTTATTTACGTTATACATTAATAACAGAAATATTAGAAGTAGAATGCATCAACAGCCCATGGTGAAAGTTGTCCGTCACTTTTTCTACTTATGGCACAAAATAGTGTTTATATTTACAGAGAAAACAGTGATGTTTTTTCTGTAACTCCAACTCCTTTCTATAGCAGTTTAATAAAATAATGGTGTTCACGGAATGTTCGTTGTCACTGTATTACTTAAGTGTGGTTTTTGTCGCTGCTAGTTCCTAAAGAATCTTAACAACTAGTACAGTTATCAATATTTTCAGTCCTCCTTAGGCTACTGTGTTTTAAAATTTACATAAATTTGAAATTTATTCTGAGTATACTACTGTTAGAATGATATTTTACAACACATCAACCCATGTGTAAAAAGAAACTGGCATTTATTAGTAACACGGAAAGACTGGCGAGTACATCTCTGTTTATTGTCGCATGGGTGGTTATTTTATTTGTATCATGCTGGCTATTTCAGTTTATCGTCGCAGATAAGGTACAGAAGTCTCGCTTTTATGTTATGCTTTGTATCGTGTACACACGTTGTTGCCTGAGTTATTCAGAAGTAAACCGCTTATAGCATCCACTACACTGCAGTCTGAAGTTGCCAGTATGTTTCACACAGAAGACTGGTTTCTTAATGTGTGGACAGTATCATAGATGTGGTTGAAGAGACGTCAGCGTGGTATGCAGTAATTATTGTTTGTTGTTGCAGGTGTGGTTCCAGAACAGACGCGCCAAGTGGCGAAAGCAGGAGAAGGTTGGGCCGCAGGCACACCCGTACAATCCGTCCTACATCGGCGCTCCCGCTATGGCGCCCACGTTGCCCAACCCCTTTCTGTCGGGGCTGCGCAAGGCGGCGGACTGGACTCGCTTCGTGCCCAGGCCCCCGCTAGCCCTGCCTCTCTTCGCCGGGCCTCCGCCCCCACCCCTGCTCGTGCCACAACCTCCGCCCCCAGCCACCAAGATAGAGGCTGACCTGAGGAGTCACAGCATAGCGGCGCTGCGCATGAAGGCCCGCGAGCACCTCGAGCTGCTCGGCTCCTCGCCTCCGCCGCAGGATGGCCCGGCAGTCACCACCTAGCCCCCCTCGCCCCGCCCTGCTCTACCCCGTCCCGTGCCGCTCGCCCAGGTGTCTGCTGCACTGTAGTGTGCCTCCTCTGTACCACTCGCTCTAAACGCCTTACAGTGTAGTCAACTCACCCATTTACTTCGTCACTGTTTATCAGATCAACATCAAATATCGCTTAGATTCCACTAGATTGGTACAAATAATTGTATGCTAGTTCTTCCTTCTGATCTTGTCTTGCTGTTAAACATGTTCCTTAAAACTATATATATGAGAAATATTACAATAAACACATCTTTCCAAAATCAAATAAATCACCACAATATGAAAGAAGGATGGATCATTTGATAATGATGTTTTTTATAAGCAAGAAAGCTCTACAAATTGTTATTGTCCCTTCAAGGCTGGAAAATTTATATATATATATATATATATATATATATATATTATATATACAACCTATCTATAAAATTGATATTGAATATCAAGTTTTAAAGCTTTATCAAATTATTTCTTTCATAATTAAGTTTCTATTTAAGACTTTGATAAGGATCTTTTCTGGTCTTATTTCCAGTTCAGATTTTTATCATTTCAATTCTAAAAATTCATATTTGTGTTTATTGTGAAATTTTTCATTTATATATATATATATATATATACAGTTCAATGTACATAAAGAAACGTAAAGAAATTAAAAACACACACTTACAGTCTCTAATTTTCGGTTGAACCGTCTTCAGGAGAGATAAGAAAGGGAAACCAAGCGTACTGGTACAGAGACGGTTGGAGACCCTCCAACCGTCTCTGTACCAGTGCGCTTGGTTTCCCTTTCTTATCTCTCCTGAAGACGGTTCAACCGAAAATTAGAGACTGTAAGTGTGTTTTTAATTTCTTTACGTTTCTTTATGTACATTGAACTGTATTTGTCCGTTTCGGATCGTATTTTCATCAAAAAAGTGTACATATATATATATATATATGCTATAGAATGACAGTAAACTCCATAAAAACTGAAGACGAAGACTGAATCAGCTCTTCTTTTGTTGTTCAAGAGACATTGAAGACAAGGTATTAGACTTGGATAAACATGTTTCTACAGGTTTCCTGTCATCAAGACATAGTGACTGCTAAGTACACCTCCTGGAAAACTTAATGTATTTTGGACAACTACTATGTGATTCCTCACCCAATTTTTATGCAAATCAGTCAAGTGACTGAAGAGTAAGATTTAAATGTCATGAATAACCAAGTAACAGTAATTTTTAAACTCAGTTATCTTATTTTAACAATATTTTGTCTTCGAAATACATGTTTAATACAATTTTTTTTAAAAAAGTATTAAAGAGCAATTTAAATTCATGAAAAATTTTTTTTTGAAAGGTTTGTTTTATACTAGTTTTAAGGAAATAATTACTTGAAAGCTAGTAAGAAAATTTTTGGATTTGGTCAAAATTACTCCTTAGTTGATTCATAAAATATGTTTAAATCCGACACCAATATGAATTTTTCTATTCTTCATATCATTGTTGTAATTGAAATAAACGAAATTTACTTCTAAGCAGTTGACAGAAGGGTGAATTTGATTAAGGCAGATCGAGTGGTACATACAGCTTTAAGAGTACTTTTGAAAGTGACTTGTCCGTCCAAACAAATAGTAGAATTAGCTAACAGTCAATGTTGCCTGACAGAGTAGGGTTAAATTTGTACATCTATAATTTCACTTGCAATATAATGTAAATACAAAGCTGAAATGGCAAGTGGCTACACGCCTTTACCGTATTTATTAAAACATTGTTAAACATTCCGTCCATAATAATTTTTAAGACTTTCAAGTGCCCTTGTAAATACAATCTTTCTTAAAATCATATCCATTATGGGTAAATTAATACATAGACAAACTGAATGTATTTATTAACTATGTGTATATTTTTTCTCTGCAGCCTTTGGTTGCTGATTGTTTAATATTTCACCAAGATAGTGATAATTTAAAAGATTGTGAAAACAATTTTAAAAGTTGTAAATTGAAAATATTTGATGTTAGAAGTTGATGGATTGATTATTAAAAATGGCTGTAAGTTTCCGTCCTCAATAAAAAAATGTGTACATATTTTTGTATTAATAAATATTAATTAACCAATAAATCATTGTTTTTTTAAAACCTTCTTTATGAGATATCTTCATCAGTTTGTATTTATATTTTCCTTTAGGAAGTAAGTGTTTCAAGAAAGATCATGATGAGGTTTAATGTTGAACAATTTTAAAATAAAATACTAGTGAAAATAAAATGTTTCCAAAATTTAGAACAAGTTTACAAAAGAAAAACTGTATCTTCTTTCAGAATCAGCACTGCGGTTTTTAGTGGAGGGAAAATGGTACATTCTAAATTTAGCTAACCATTAAATTTACCAATTAACAAATATTGTGCGTTCAACACAATAAAAATTGTGCTACAAAATGAATTTTGATAGTATGGAACGAAATAGCCATCGACTGCTTATTGAAGGAGTAAAAAAAAACTGAAAGATATAGGTAAACATTAAGAAAGTCCAATTAAAACATTGTTAAACATTCCGTCCGTAATATTTTTTTTAAGACTTTCAAGTGCAGTTAGAAATACAATCTTACTTAAAATCATATCCATTATGGCTAAATGAATACATAGTCAAATTGAATGTTTAGCTTGTTTTTGCTTTCAGTTTTACCAACCCCTACTCTGTAACTTTGAGAGGGAAAGCCGCCTGACATAGTGTATTATTGGAGTTAAATAGAATCAGTAAACTAAGAAACAAGCATGAATACTCATTCTGGAAGTTAACACCAATTATCATTGGAATTTTTTATTTTGTTAAGAAAAAATACCAATTTAACGTGAAGTAAATGAAACAGACAATAATCTAAAAAAAAAAAAAAGTATCAACTCTAGTCGAATTCCCTTACTAGGAGGTAACGGAGTGTCACCCAGAAGTTTGCATGTACGAGGTGGTTAGACGTATATCTATATCGTATATGAGTATATCAAATCGTATATCGTTATATCGTATATTGAGGTCTAATCAATCCATGGCTGTTACAGTTTTTCATTCTGCAGAAGCTGGTCACATTGAACACTCTCAGAGCAAATAAATGAAACTCGATTGTGAGTAAAATCAGTTTTAGGTGGTTTATATCAGTTTTTTATTCATGTCTGGTTTTAAAGAATAAGTAATGAAACAAGTACTAAAATAATAAGTAATAATTTTAATGACCGTGTTTTATAAACTGTAAGACAGCGTTCTGAACGTTTGGTTTCCGGAATCCAACGTTCTGCAAGATCCTTCACGATAACAAGTGTGACAAGACAAGCACTCTTGAGTTTTGTTATAGTGTTATAGACGAAAGTTACTACAGAAATGGTTACTGCAGTAAGTGATCCGATGTAGAGATGTATGCACATAATTTCTATAAACTCATGATCAATTGTTAGTTTTCTCCCTATTGTCACTTACGTTCTTAGTTTATGAGATTGATTATTTAAATTAATTTATTAATAATTAATTCTTAATTAATTAGTTTTTTTAATTAAATTAATAAGATATAAGACTTACCTCCTGGTTGAACGGCGTTTTTCATAATCTTATCAAGTCAGCTTTTCATTCCAAGGACTATTCTGTACGTAGGATGAGATCTGAAAGCGATAAACAACGTTATTAAAACGTATATCTGTTTTCATTTTTGTGTTTTCATTTCATTTCTAACTTGTATTCTCAAGTTTTGTAAAAGATGAAAAGAAGGTTATCTTACAAAAAGTTAATTTATGGAGGAAAGAAATAGACTTCAAAAAGAAGTGCAGTTTTATAAATTTCTGAACAATCAAGCCTCTTGCTAAATCTCTAAGCAACTATATTTTTCTGATGAAATTAAAAGAGTACGACTCCGTAAATATGCTGTCCCATTAAATCACTGAAGTTCTGTTTTATTAATTATAGGTTTTTAAAGACAGATAAAAATATATATACTGACTCAGTTGTGGTATCCTAATTTCTCAATAGACACATGTTGAGTTCGATGGAGTTTCGTTAATCTACGGAATGCTTTAATACTGTTTGGTGTACTTGGTTTTGGTGGTCCAGTTTTAGAACTAGGTTTACTGTGGTCTTTGGCAACGTACTTGCCATTAGTAATAATGATTTTGGCAGCGTACTTGCCATTAGTAATAATGATTTTGACAGCAATTTTAATCGATATCCTAGCAGTTTTATGTTGGAAATGCAGAATTTCGTAAACGCTCAACCTTACAGTGGATATACACCCTCTAAATCTGAACCATAGCAATGTCAAAATTCATTAAAGATCCTACTGTTATAAACTTGATTAGCTAAATGTTGGACTTCCAATGAAGATTATCTCAGTAATGTAGTTCCTCTATGAACAAAATGCTTCCAATTGATAACGAGTCACACTTATCCTTTAGAAAATTCTGAAGGCAAAAACTTGCAAGTATGTGCACTAAAGCAATCAGGTTTAGAACTTGCTAACTGAATATCCCCTAGCCAGGCTGTTGAACATTCTGCTCAATAAGAATGATAAGGATTACATGTGACAACGACCGTTGCCATGTTAAATACAATAAGTGCTATGGTTAATTTTATTTGTTAGGTTTTACGTATTATTTTAGACAAATAAATAAATATATATATTATCAGCTATTACTTTTGAATGAGTCTAGGTTCTCATCAATATGAAAATTTATCAATTTACTTTATAAATTACGCAATATTAACGCATAAATATTGCACAACTAAAGAGGAAAACAGCAATAGATTATTTAATTCATGTTACAGTTTAGGAAAAAAAACAGCAATCTTAAACTCATTCGTATTCATCTTGAGATCTCTTAAGGGAAACTTAACTGTTCAAAATGCATTTTAATAAGGTTCTACTGGAGGATTACATGTTACATGCGAGATACACTTTGCCCACCGACTGTCCTGTATTCCATACACAACACCTTTGTCTTCACTAGTCTGTTTAAAATAAGTTTTGTATTTTTATAAAATGAGATACATGTACAATAAGTTTCAGATCCTTATTAAAGGTAATTATTTACCATGGAGGAAAAAATATAACCACGGGAGTTTTAATAAAAAGAGAGACCTTATATTCGAAAGTAGAAACTTTTTGAAATAAAAACAAAGTCATTGTTGTTTCTATGAGTAAAATTTCCAACAAAGTTTTTTTCGAAGACATTTTTCGAATTCAATTAGAGACATTCTATCTAAAATCAGATATTTTAGAGAACTAAAAAAAACTTATATAAACTAGTCAATTTTATTTCTTGCAAAACGTAATAAATTTAAGAAACCAATCGCAAACTTAAGGAAAGTAAAAGTTATATCTATATTGCCTTTATTATATTACACTACTTTGCCAAAGAATTTAAATTTATTTCATTATCAAAAGAATTGGAGAAATGGTATTCACCATATTAGAATGAATAAATCAGTTAAATAATTTTCAATTGATTAGTAGTTCAATCAGTGAATGGCATTAGTATCAGTCATAATGAGTCAATACTACGTTGATATTTAACTATTTTTGGATTTTTAAAAATTGTTTTCACAGGAAGTAGATTTATTATTAAAACCAACGTATTCGGTATGCGAAGCGTTCTTATGCAAATTTGACGTTGTAGTAGACGATTGTTTGTCCTTCCCCACTTCACACTATATGTATACCTAAAAACCAATACTATAGCCCGAAATCCTTTTTTTTTTGTCTTTAGTTTTGACAATTAAATTACTTCATTTGAGACATTTACTATAATTTTTAATAATGATTGTCAATTAGTTTGTTAATAAGATTAATTATAGTAAAGTTATGTGCACACGACTACATTTTTTTTTTAAAAAATAGACAAATCAATTGAATTCAAGAATTAATTCAACAAAATAAAATAAAATAATTAATTCAATTAAATACAAGTACAGCTTAATGATTGCTCTTGTTTGTCAACAATAATACTCAAAATTAATAAATTTTATTATATATATATACATGAGTTCAAAATCGAAGAAGAGTAACAATCAATTTTGAACTAGTATTGTGTCCAGTTTGGATCATCTTTCCGTTTATTAAGTGAATTATCATATATATATATATATATATATATATATAAAGATTTTACATAAACATGTGAAACAACAATCAATGATCAAACCACAATAAGAAATGGGAAAACAAGACTAAGATCTTTCAACCGTAACAAGCAGTCTTCATGAGAGTCGGTTGGGTTTTTCACTCTGACGAAGAACGCTTGTTTCGTTGAAATATCTTAGTCTTGTTTTCCCATTTCTTATTGTGGTTTGATCATTGACATATATATATATATATATATATATATATATATATATATATATATATATATCAAACACTTTTTCTTTTTCTCGGAGTTTGGTCAGGGTAAATATATGGAATCACCTTTTTGCCAACGTTTCGTCTTTATTTCAAGACATCCTCAGGGCTATAAATGAAGGCTGGGTTCTGTTAACGGTTGTTGTAATGTAACAGAACCCAGCCTTCATTTATAGCCCTGAGGATGTCTTGAAATAAAGACGAAACGTTGGCAAAAAGGTGATTCCATATATTTACCCTGACCAAACTCCGAGAAAAAGAAAAAGTATTTGTTAATATTTTGTGGTCAAGAAAACAGTACCGTATATATATATATATATATATATATATATATATATATATCAACGTCCGAAACACAGTTTCGTCTGAACCACAGTAGGAAATGAGAAAAGGTATTAAGATCTTTCAACTGTAACAAGCGGTCTTCATCGGAGTCAAATCTCAACTGAGATTTGTACTTACTCTCTTTTCTCATTTCCGACTGTGGTTTAGACTCTGATTGTTACGTATATATATATACATTTCACGATGAATCACAAACACAGAACTAAGGAACAAACACACTTAAAGTAAGTGTTTTTGTTCCTTAGTTCTGGGTTTGTGATTCATCGTGAAATGTTTGTTGTCCTTTTGGATCGTTTTCCTGTTTACAATATATATATATATATATATATATATATATTATATATATCACAATAAACAATATGTATTGATTCAAATTTTACATGGTTTATACATGTTTGTACAAGAATGACAAAAACTAAAACGGAAGATTAATGCACTGAGTTAACTTCCAAAAAACAAGAAGAGTGAGATAAAAGACCTGTCACTGCTGTCTAATTGGGACTTGCTTAAATAATAGGAGTTAACTCTATTGTCATCTAAGATAAGCAATAATTCTTTGTCTTTCATACTTGGTTAATATAGATTAGATAACGATTTTCTACATCCACACTGACAAACAAGAAAATTGTAGATGAATTGTTTATTATGAATTATATAAACAGTGTTTAAAAAACTTGGCTATTTTTAAACCAAATAGCAGGGCAAAAAATGTTTATAAATAAATTAGAATAACTTATATTACGATAGGTAATAGCAAGAGGAGAGTTTCTCTGGTTCAAAAAAGCAAGTATCCTATACAAGGCAGAAGGAAGAAAGATAAACTGTTTTTTTTTTTGACCATATTGGTCTAAGTATGGAGAAGTTACCTGTATAGTACACATTCAGAAATTCTTTACGTTTTGAATTGGCCAAACAAATATTCAAAGTGCATTAAAATATAAGTAACATCTTAAAACACTAAATGTAAAATTTAAATTAGGTTTTTTAACAATACAAAAACTGTAAACAATAGCAAATACCAATTAACAAAACAATAACAATAGAAAATATAAACTGCATTTCATAAAAGATAAAACTGGTTTAACAAAACAGAAACTGCATACAAAAATACCAATAGGAAATATAAACTGCATTTTATATATAAACAAAACTGGGAAATATATTTCCTATTAATTAATAAAAAACTTCGTAATGAGAAGTTTTGTTTTGCTGCTTGCAACAGATTTTTTTATATTTTCGGTAACATAAAAAACATAACACAGTAACTATGGTGGAATCAGTAAATGTGACCTGGGATCAACTGCCAGAATGTAAAACTTGTCAACATTTCATAGGAGTAGCTTACTAAATGAACTTTTAGCAGCTGGAGTGATCCCAACATTTTGCAGCCACTTTGTGGGTATCATATTTTTAGATATTGCTTCTAACAAAATTGAGTTTTTCTAATGTAATAATATTTTTTTCATGTAATATCTAAAAAAGAATGTTTTAAATAAACTTTAGCATTTAATGCCTGTCTTTTAAAAAATGAAAACCTTGATCTAAACTAGTGATTGAATGGCTAAAATTGAAGATTTTTTTTTTAATAAGTTAACTCTGGCAAACTTTTATTATACGTAATTGGAGATGGAAACATATCGGTATAATTTCCATTTTGATATTACAATACAAAATAATTTATAAGTGTATTGCACAGAATAATTAATAAAACTAGTTTTTAATGAATTAGCAGTTAATAAAAGAAAAAAAATGATATTTTTGCGTGGAGATAACAAGATAGGAGGAAGCATTAAGCAGGAAAGAGGCCCGCGCTGTGCTATTAACGAGCTGACGCGCTACAACGCGGAGGTAATAAGGCGTGCCTGCTCATTTCCTACAGAGGAATCCTTGTTTACATAAAAAAGCTGGCATCGAAATATCACAAGGGCATTGGGCTTTATATCAAGACTTTTGATAGAGGCTTCCCTAACAATGAGTTGCCTTTGTATTATTGTAAATGTATGTGTCTGTGCATGTTTTGTTTTTTAGTACAACCAGAGCAAACAAATCAACCAAAGCAACCAAGGAAACCAAAACAAACACAACAATCAAAGCAATACAAAACAAACAAAGGAAACACAGCAATCAAAGCAAACAAAACAAACAAAGGAAACACAGCAATCAAAGCAAACAAAACAAACAAAGGAAACACAGCAATCAAAGCAAACAAAACAAACAAAGGAAACACAGCAATCAAAGCAAAACAAAACAAACAAAGGAAACACAGCAATCAAAGCAAAACAAAACAAACAAAGGAAAGACAGCAATCAAAGCAAACAAAACAAACAAAGGAAACACAGCAACCAAAGCAAACAAAACAAACAAAGGAAACAAAGCAACCAAAGCAAACAAAACAAACAAAGGAAACAAGCAACCAAAGCAAACAAAACAACTAAGGAAAGACAGCAATCAAAGCAAACAAAACAAACAAAGGAAACACAGCAACCAAAGCAAACAAAACAAACAAAGGAAACAAAGCAACCAAAGCAAACAAAACAAACAAAGGAAACACAGCAATCAAAGCAAACAAAACAAAGGAAACAAATCAACCAAAGCAAACAATGAAATTTTGCCAAAAAATTGAAAAGAAAACTAACAATTTTTAAAAAAAATTGCATGTAATTTCGATTACAGCAAACAGCAATAAAGCTATAAAAACTGATTGTTTATCCTAGACTAACGGATCACCTGTTATAATTGTCGAATTTTTTATATTTATTTACCATATTTTCATAGACGTAGAAATTTTTTGAGTGAATCCACTGAAATAACATTTATATCTACTTATTGGTTGAGAATTGATGTAGACAACTTCAATCATTTGTTTTGTAGATTGAAAGACATGTGACGAACATAGCATTTTATCTGGTCTTTCTTTATGATATCCGGTATCCTTCTTTCGCCAACTCATTTCCCACCACGCTGCGACCAGACGGCATCCATTACAGTACTAAATCAGTGCTTCCTATATAGAGCGTGTCATTAAACCTCCAGCACTCAATGACCGACATGTATTGGGTTTCCTTATTTTCAGAAAGTGCTGAAATAGCGTCTGCAGAAGTCTACCAAAATGTCTATATGAGCCTCCAACCTATTATCTGTCTTTGGTTGGGTCGAAGGTATACATATTGACCACCACCTCTGTAGTTAATTGAAATTTCGTAGAAAAAAAACCCTCAATTGGGAGTTCGGTAATACATACCGAATAATATGCATTACCATTCGGTAATGCATACCGTATGGTAATGCATACCCTCAATAAACTTAGTTCATATGGTGTGGAATTATCTTTGCATGACGATCTACGAGAATTAAACCAATGATGACCTCACGTCGAGAGTTCTCAACTCAAGCTGGACACATTTATTGCATAGACATCTTCAATAAAGTCTTGAAATTCTACCATACGATTATACTCACAATACAAGTGGGAACGATAGAGCTCGGGAATCTCATAAAGGGATGGCTCAGGATTTTTCATCCAACATGCACAAAAGTTTATAATATGATCAAATGCCAGGATAGAACATTAAATATTGACGGCAAACTACTATAAAAAAAAAATAAACATCAAATTTTGGTAGCATTATTTTGATAATAAAATAGCATAATAACTACTAAATTAACATGAAATATAAAAATTAATAGTAATTACACCTTATTATCAAAATCATCACTGATTCATAAAAAAAAATAATTCTGTAAACAAATTTAGTTGTCAAATTTAATGAAGTAGAGTTTAAAAGTTACTTTTAAATTTTCTACTGATTTGTTAGGGAAGGGGGACACGTAACTCGGTGGCTTGAGCAAGATTGAACTTGATGGATGTCCAAAGTGGCTAGCAGAAGCTCCACGTCACTACTTGTAATTAGTCCTGACTTCGAAATAGGCTAACCGATATGGAACCGCTTCTCAAGCCCATTATTCTAACTTCACTTTATTTCGAAATATCACTTCTCTTCATTATTCATTTTAACTTGTGAAATTTCTTATATTGTTTTTACAAAAAGTTAAAAGTTTAAAAAAAAAAAACTGACAGTAGAAGAGTTGCCGACTTTGTATCTGTGGACTTTACGTCCCTCCGAAACTGTTTTATGGCCACCCCTAAATCATCACGTGCAACTGTGATGACATGAGAATAAATACAGATTATGATTAATTGCTTTTAAACATCAGTTGTTTTTTTGTTATTTTTAGCAATTGAGTAATAATTTATTTGTAACACAGATAGTATAAGCTATTTGAGTAACACTTGTTTATACGATCTTGCACTTACCTGGGAAGAGTTAGAAAAGGAGTTCAAATGTGAAATGTATTGAAGTATTGACGTTGTCGTTAATAAAAGATTTGAGAAGGACAAATCTCTCTGATGGCAATAAACAGGCCTATCTTCAAAATTGGCTTATAGAAATGTTAAATTAACAACTTTTTAAGTGTATCTACTGATCCAAGCTCTTGGAAGTACACACAAGTGATACAATACTATAACGGTTTACTTACTCCTCTGGAGCGCTATTGGCAGCTTGGGCTATGGATGTCTGTACAGACCACTTTTTGGCAGTTCTATTAATGCTCTGCCTTGCTGAACGCCTGACATTATGGTGATAATTCAGTGGCTTGTTGGTCTCAGATAGTGGACTCGCTAGACTCTGTTCAGACAGACATATATAGTCCTATACAAATAAGCTACTTCTAGAGGTATTCGTCAGGCGTTTTAATTATTCAACAAACTGATCTCTTGATTAAGCGTTGAAGGCACTTAATCATACTGCTTTCCCTTTGAATCGCTACAGTAATGTTGAACATTTCTGCATAGTTTAGTCCGACCAATCTCTTAGAATCTTCACAGGACAATTCAAGACCCTGCTGATCTATCTGAGAGCCTTCTCTACCAATCCCGACTGCCAGCCTTCACAATGTTGCTAATTGCACTATACTCTTTAATTACAAATATTAATGGAAAATATCTTACTAACTCAGAGATGTGTCAATTATAATTTGAATGTATGAGTCACAACTCATACATGTTTCTTCTCAACAGGCAGGTTACAGAACAAGCCCGTCTTCAGCAGTATCTTATTCTATAAGGATGAGCCTACTGAAGGGAAAATGTAAAAGCCTTTCTTTTGGAAATGTTCTAAAAACGATTGAATACTGAAGATACTCATTCGACATTGTTAATTATTGTCATACTATATCTAATAAATTGTATGGTACTTCTTATAAAATCTCATAATATTGTAACAAAGTGAAGCTTACTTATATTAGAGGCCTTTACAGAATACCCCTTGATACTCTAACAAAGTCACATGTCTTCTCAGAGGGATAGCGTGAACAAAGTTTTTCAGTTCCATCAAACTTGACAGTTTTCAAAACACATGAAAGCACCTTCATGCAAATCACATGTCCTACTCATGAGTCTAGAGAAAGAAGTGCTCCGAAATTGTATGCGAGGATCTACCACAGACATCTTCTAGATGTAAAAACATTACGGACAGAGTATGCTTACGAACTTGGAGTATACGACACTAGTAGCCAGCCAACTACTGGACTACTTGAACTTTTCACTGATTTCAATCTAACTTAACCAATGTTACAAACACATTTTTAGAAAACTCAAATACGTTTTTACCATTTTCATGTTATTTTGGTGCTTATTCTAATTTGAGATTGAAGCTATCAGCTATTTATTTCGAAAACAGCTTTAACTAATAATAATAAAATATTTGTCCAACAGAACTGTGAGGGTTTGTTCACGTGCACTATAAAAATGCGATGTTCTAGATTTGACTGCATGTCATTAAAAAGTCTTGTACATATAACTTTTTTTAACTGTTATTATACGTGTAAGTAATTATAAAGATTAATATAGTAGGCATTAACACGAGTGCTTCAAATTAGTAAAAGACTGTTGTTTGCACTGTGGCAATGAAGTGTTTGGATGCAGTGTGCAGTCAAGCATGTTTGATCTACGATCAAAATGCCTAGGGATAGGCTTTTTATGCACTTTCTATTTTGTCGCACTTCATAAATGTATTTTAACAACTTTCCAATTCTGTACTCAAGTTTATTTAAAGTATAGATAATGAATCAGTGCCCTATATATAACAGAACCATACGTCCTCTCGAGGGATAGCGGGGAAAAGATTTAACACTAAATACAATTTTGCTTGGCAAAATTAAAAACATACTTTTTAAAAACTCATTATAATGAAAATAAAAAACTTATAATATTTAACACCAAAAACACTGTCGAAATAAATGCACACTGTTAGTACAACAGACAAAGTACGTTAACTTAAAAAACAATTGTTAAGAACTGTAGGGAACTGTCTGCAGCAGTTTCGAAATCACTAACAACAATGTAGTAAGTAAGGATATATAATATTTTCTTAATTTAATTTTAAGCATAAATATGTTGTACGATTATCTAAATTATTATTTTCGACACCAGAAATAATAAAACTCGTTCAAAACTAACATTTTTTTTCTCAGTTTGAATTAATAAATAAAAACAAAGCCGTATGAAATTTTTTGCCTAACGTTTTTCTGTATCAGTATAGTATCAGACTTCATAAATTATCAACACTGCCAATTGGAGTCATTAGCACACTGCCTTCCTTCAATTTACATAATGTTCTTCCAGTAAGGACAAGTAGCGGATGATTTGCAATTTCCTTTACTATTAATAGTCAGTTTTGATAACAATACTTAATTTTGCCAGTCCCTTTTATCGTCAATTTTGTTTAATGCTTTTAATATGATTTGGCTTAAGCCATTTTAGCTACAAACTTTAAAAGGGAAAAACTGTGAGCTTGTCTACACTCAACATTACTACATGAACTTTACCACAGTACTGAGTGTTATAAATGAACATATAATTGATATATTTGTTTAGAACTATTATACCAATCATACCTATTACTACAAAAAGCATGGAAGTTTGGTTCCGTACAATATCAATAATTCGATATGAAACGAAATAGATAACATGACCATTAATTCACATGTATGACTTAGCAAGACAAGTTTGCTACCAAAAACCATACAAGAAGCATTAATGTCTTGTAATATCAACTATTTAAATTGATAATTAGTTTTTGATTATTATTCTAATTTGAATAAGAGGATTAATTTTGGAATGACACTTAAATATTTCGCATTGATATTTAGTAATATCAGTGAATAACGCTAAATTCACCCTTGTATCAATATATATATATATATATATATAAAAAGAT
Organism: Hermatobates lingyangjiaoensis; assembly: GCA_026182355.1. Taxonomy (NCBI): domain Eukaryota; kingdom Metazoa; phylum Arthropoda; class Insecta; order Hemiptera; family Hermatobatidae; genus Hermatobates; species Hermatobates lingyangjiaoensis. The sequence goes on from JAPFBL010000881.1 coordinate 4,906,834, forward strand.
TTCACATAAACACGTGAAACAACTATCAATGATCAAACCACAATAAGAAATGGGAAAACATCGACTAAGATCTTTCAACCGTAACAAGCGGTCTTCGTCAGAGTCAAAAACCCAACTGAACACTAGATGCAGAAAACATCTGGTGAGGAGTTGAGAAGAGTAGCGTTGAGTAGAATTTAAATATATCTTCTCAACTCCTCACCAGATGTTTTCTGCATCTAGTGTTCAGTTGGGTTTTTGACTCTGACGAAGACCGCTTGTTACGGTTGAAAGATCTTAGTCTTGTTTTCCCATTTCTTATTGTGGTTTGATCATATATATATATTATATATTGATAAAAGTATCGACCGTGCAATAGAACCAAAACTAATGTTTATCGGGACTCGATCAGCTCTTCAGGTTCAAATTAAACTTTCATTGCCAACGTTTCGGTCTTTATTTAAAACTTTTTTCATAAGCAGAAGTATAAATTTTGAAACAAAAAACTAAGTATTACATTACTAATTATTTTACATTACAAAGAAAAATAGTTTTATCAGGACTCGGTCAGTTCTTCAGATTCAAATTAAACTCTCATATGTGTATTTTAACAACTTTAGTCTGAATGAACACGTGACAGTGAACTGAAAAAACTGGTTCAGTGTCACGTGTTCATTCAAACTACAGTTGTTAAAATCCACATACTATTTTTCTTTGTAAAATAATTTGTAATGTAATACTTAGTTTTTCTGTTTCAATATTTTTACTTCTGCCTATGAAAAAGGTTTTAAATAAAGACCGAAACGTTGGCAATGAGAGTTTAATTTGAACCTGAAGAACTGACCGAGTCTTGATAAACTTTAGTTTTGTATATATATATACCAGTTCAAAATTGAAGAAGAGTAGCGAACGGAGTAAAGAAACACTATAAACTCATAAAAACTTCTAAATATAAGTTTAGTTCTCATTTTCGTTTCTTATAATTTTTTTTATATTAACTGACATTGTTATTTTAAATTTATTTATGTACTGTGAATGTGAGTGTTTTTCTGCTAAAAGTTGCTCAGAAGTTTTTGAAGAGACTAACGAAATCCAAACCTGCGAGTATAAAGGAACGCGAATCACAAACCATGAATATGTAAGGGTCTACTATAGTTACAATAATATGTACCGACCCCATGAGGTCATAATTTTTATGAAAAAATTCAATGACTTCATTTTATGATGCAGCTGAAATAAATATTATCATTCTCTTAACTTTATCAAAGTAATTCGTTAAGTATTCTTCATAATATTAAGAGATTTTAATTCAGAATGATGTTGAGTTTAGTCATACATATAGTTTGTACACCAATTAAATTTAAAACCAGGATTGCATGGGCATTTTCAAAGTATTCCAGGACTGCGTCTTTTGTCAGGAGCCAAAAAGGGAAGATTATAAACAATATTGAAGGTAAATTGAAATAAATAAATGAAATAAACAACAGTTTTTGCTGTTGTTTTCATATTTTTAGAAGTTTTTTCTTCTAAAAAACTTAGAAGTTTTTAGAACTTTAGATGTTATCAATGCAGTGAAATGACATCCATATAAAAGTGCCAAAATTGAATGTTTATGATTATAGCTTATGTTATTGTTTTGCAGTGGACGCTGTTTGAGACCTTTCATGAAAAATAACCAAAAATGTGGAGAAATAAGTTTTTTGTTTGAATATTGCATCGATTCCTTTGTAACTAACGTCTGTTTCTATGAAGACCGGCTTTGCACTTTGCAATCTTATATGAGATAGATAGCAGGATTGATACCTCGAAGATAGTTAGAATTGACTTTAAACACAATTTTTTACTTATCTGAATAACCGAAGCAGTGGTTCTAATTTATTAGCATATACCTCAAGTAGAAGAAGTTAATAGAACTCAAATATAACAGCCACTATAATATCGTTAATAACATTGTTATATTTTATCAGTGTATTCAATTCCACCTGTTAAATCAGTTTAAATTTTGTTGAGTCAAATATCATATGGTTATATGCCATTTTGATTTGTTCAATTCCAAGCAGTATTCCAACTATGTCTTTCAAAACCACAACTTGAGTTCTTGGTGTGACAGTCGCTGTTTGGAGATATCATTTAGTTAGTGTAGGAATTTTCATAGGGGTTCATTTTTTTTATTAATATTAAAAACAACAAATTATTTTAATAATTAGGACTCAAACATTCTCATTAACTATTTTTAAAGAGAAGAAATCTAATCTTCTAATTTTCTCAGTTATGTATACAAAATCTTAATGGTAGTTATCTCTGTTTTATCTTGTTCATTTAGGGGTTTAATTGGGAATTTAAACACTGTATAATTCTTGCTCTACCTCCAAACACAACTCTTAATTGGCCAGTGCATTTTCAGCCAACAATTTAAAACTTTATGAATAATTGACTAACTATTATGAATAATAACACTATAAAAGAAATTATTTAAAACTTTCCTCGAAGCGAATACTTCCCCGTCTTTACAAAAAGTGGAATTTTCCTTTATAAAGCATTAAGATCTATGTTATTTACTCAAACCTATTCAACAAATCTGTTTAAAAAACATAACATGTACCAGACTGTTATTATAGTAGTTCCTTGAAAAAGTTTCCAGCACTATTAAGATGTTGAAATGGAAAAACCCTGAAGCTTTCCAACGGTCGTGAGTTTATTCTGCTGTCTGAAGATGTTTAAAACTGAAATTTAGAGCTTAGAAGGGTTTGATTCAAATGGATAAAGAGCGATAGGAAAAGAGAAAATTAATTGATTCCTTCCAATAAAAAGAAGCACTCCAATGCTTTTAAAATGTCATAGAATATTGTCTTTCAGTAATTGTGAATGCAAAGCTAGACATCTAAATTACATTTATAGATGATAAATTACAGGAATGAATGATAATTTTTCATTGACTAATTAATTCAACCAAAATCAAATTAAAATACCTCTGTTTATAATTCTTTCTGTTTTTTTCTTAATAACACTTAAAGTTTAATGCTCAGAATGGCTTTTTTGCCATTGAGCATGAATAATTTTAGGAACGACATTATTTATTGTTATTTAAATTAAGAGTAGTATTCAACTGTCAAATTGGATTTTTGTCGCGTTAATAATTATTTTTTGTAAAAAGATCTATTGGAAGGTATAAGGTATGTTGGACAACTAGTCTGTAATTTTATTAAGCAATTACTCTACGGACATAGAGGTACAAATTTCATTTCGCCTAGGGATTAGTGTAACCGCATGCATTATGAATTCATGAGACTTGTTGGATTACTAAGAAAAAAAATGGCTACTTTAATTTGCACTGGAATTGGCAGTGAGGTCAAATGAAATTGCATTGATGGTTGCATATGTAGATAAGTGGTTATCGCGTTGGTGGTTACGGTTTTGCTCCATTAGTAATTTAATTATGCGATTCAATTACTGCAGGTATGCCGAGTAAATTGTTTTGCTGAAGGTGAAAAATGTACTTGTGGAGGTGATTTGGTTGAGGTACGTTATGAATACAAAGTGGACCGGTCACCTGAGAGACCTAATTAGAAGTAGGCGGCTTCCTGGGCCTTCTGACGAATGATAAGCATCTGTCTCTATGTAAATCGAGGGGCCTCTAATAGACAGTAGCCAGGGCCTGGGGCTCAATCTATCCCTTGTCATATACCATTTACATATTTCATTTGTTACTCCCTAACGGTCCTCTATAGCCTGAAAACTTACCAACATCACTAATAAAGCCGCCTCGGCATAGAAACACTATACCCTGTCAAATGATTCAATTTCGACTTAACTTCCCAAGTCGCCAGTTTATTACCTAAATAGAGTGTTCTCGTTTTATTATAAGGATTTTTTTTTTAAATTTCAAAACATCCGGGGTTGGGTATGGTTTACTAGACATTGTCAGTGCCAACCAAAAGGTGTTATAGTTATATAATTACGACACCCGTGTCGTCCTCAATGATACGTTTCAGTTTTACTACATTACTTAAAAAGAAGATGAGGACGAAGAGCGGGAGAAAGTCAGAGCTGAAACTAAAACTCTGTTCTTTTTCTTCTGCCGACGGTTTAATCAAAAAGTTTTTTATTCTTTCGATTAAAAGATTTACAAAGTTTCCACCATGAAAGGTTATACAGCTTCTGATAACCATATTCTAATGTATCCATTGCAGGCCATACTTAACTTCAATATTGCTATAAGTTACAGGTTCTACGACAACTCCCCATTGGAAAAACCAATAGCACTCTGTGATGAATCAAACAAAATCAAATACCATTTTCCTCCGAAGCCCGGACATCAAACTGTAATTTCACTTCACTCCGAGACGCGTAAATACCTTTTCTCAGTAGTAATAGTAAAGATTTACTGAAAAGTACTTTATAAATATACATCAATAATAAAGGAATTATTTAGGGAAAAATGACCTCGGGGCAACTTTTTTTTTTGGAAACTAATATTTAAAACTTTTAACTTTAGACGGCTGAAGAGTATTGATATCTATGAAGGATACAAATTGACTGGTTTTAATGTAAAGTCTATTTTTTACTAATGCAAATATAACGGGTCTTTCAAGTTTTTTTTCCAGGTAGAACTGTTAAAATAATTCCTCCGTCTACCCACCATACTACAATACAGTTAATTGAGTTATTGGTGGGTTAGTGTCATTTGCAATTCCAAAGTACTTTTTATAAACAATCGGTAATTGCTTACCCTAAATATAAAATAATTTGCATCTATACTTTTTTTTAAACTAACATTTTAAGATCAATTCTATTCAATCAAGATTAATGGTTCTCATATATTGACAATATATTATCTCTATGTCCATAGTTATTAATTAGTACCAACTATTCAATTCAGAACAGAGAAAGATTAAATAAATTATAGATTGCTCTGCAATGTCCTTATTTATGAATAACCTAAATAGTTAGATTTATTTAGTGTCTACAAGGAACCCACCAACGTTTCTGTTTATAGCGGCTTTCATTTTTCTAATCCAAAAAATATTAAAAATATCTATTTTTAGAAATATTTTTTGAGAGTTTTAATAGTTTGTTCCCCTCAATTCCTTAATGGTTAAATTAACAACATTATATCTAAAAAAAACGTTCTCCAATGCAGTAAAAGAAACCACTTGACGTGAAATACACTGTTTCCACCATAACGAGTCACGGTATGGTAAACCCACTTCTTACGCTTGATCAAAATCTTCACTTGTCCATAAAATGTTTAATATAACAATTTTGGTAATATGTTAGTTAAAAACTCTCCAAAAAGAGATGTATACTGTATTTATAACGTTCCATGTTTATTTCGTTATACACATATCAGACTGGTAAATCATTCACTATGCACCAAACAAAATCAACGTTCAGTAGTTAAAGCTGAACAAATTTGTACCTTAATTTTACCTTATTCAATATATAATGGTGTAAATTGAACTTAAGCTGAAATGATAACGCATAAAAGATCAATATTGTTAAGGAATATTTTCGAATATTCATTAATTGAGATTTTATAAATCCATTACTAAATACCAGGTGTGGCCAAGCTATTTGATAGTCAGTGCCATTATTCAAAATTTGACATGTTTTGCAAGCCTCAATTAAATACGTATTTAAAAGATATGCAAAAAATACATACGAAAATATATAGAACGATAACAATATAACATAATAGGCAAAAACTGAAAAGGAAACTCAAGTACATTTATTGAAAGCCACAAATAATCATTCAAAAAGCCTCATATGGCCTGCGAGCCGCAGTTTGGCCACCCCTGCTATATACATTAGTGACTACACATTACAATTGCCCCATACATTAACAGCACCTGATAAGCATTGTTAATGTTTATTTTATTTCTTCCAAAAATTGTTTTTTTACCCTGTCTTCATCAGAGTTTTGTTCATTTTCATTTCTATTTAGTGATTTTACAAATCAATGAAAAAAAATCTGGAGTGGACTACATTCAACTTTACTATAATGTTATATGTCATCAAACTTATGGATTATACAGTTGAGAATACAGCTGTATTTAGTGTAGATATAAATTTTTTTTTATAAATCAAAACAGAATCGGATTCATAGTTCTAGAATATTATTACTTGTTACTGCAGATTAAACATGATAGTTGCCACATTTAGTGTAATTAGTGTAACTAATTAGTGTATTTAGTGTTTTAGTGTAACTCATCCAATGTGGAAGGTTCACGAAATATTCATAATAAGGCAATATTTATCCGTGTTTTTAACTGTATTGAGTTGAATCTTTAACTTAAGAATCGTAAATCACCGGGGAAGTGGCTCAAATTAGAAGCCGATTTGTTCTAAAGAATGAAAAAGTATCTTTTGCATGCTATAGTTTCCCCAGATCGATTGGGTTTCTAATCACACCAAGATCTATTGTTAACATAATGAATCGTTAATAGGTTTAACATGTAGATTAACTGCAACACTTTTGAAAGACAACCAACCATTACACGCTGAAAAACATCATCAAATATTTGATTGATTTATCCATGCTTTGCGAATTTACTTTTTAAATTCCTTAAAATGTTGGTATCAAATTTTGTTATTTATACTATAAATTGCTTATAAGTAAAGGAAAAAGTGATTGAAATTAGCAGTCTATGTTTCCTGGAGAAAGCAAAAAAAGTAAAGCTGTTATTATGGAAAAACAATTACACAAGAAATTTAATTGAACTATACTGGTTTTAATATTTAAGATAACAACTAATTCCATCCAATAGAAGAAATAGTATCAAGCAAGTGAAAAATAAAATTCTATTTTAAAAATATAATTAAAAGACAATTTCCTGATATATAACTTACAGTTTATGAAAATAGAAAATTAAAAACCTTCTTTTTTTTCAATCTGAAAGTGAAAATTCATAGAAAATTAAAATAGTATATATTCAGCTCATAGAGTAAAATATTTTATAATAGATAGACATGCTGTTTTTAAAAGAGTGGTTGTACCTGTACTACTGCTAGAAAAGACACACAATACATAAGTTTTCTTGTATTTTTTGTACAACATAGGACTATTTAAATATTCTTCAAGGCTTACTAACTAGCACCAGAAACTTATTTCCAATTTTTGTTTATGTACTTTACATTTTTTCAGACAATAGTAGAACATTATAAAATTTGTAATTATAATATTTACCAGTTGTATTTGTGCAGATTTCTTTATAAATTTTCCACAGCAGCCACTGATTAATTGAAAACTTTATAGGATTATGTGTAAATAGTTTTATGATATAATTAAGTGCCAGTTGTAATTATTTAATCTATTGGCATGGAATTAATTGTATGATAAAATCACTTGACACAAATTAAGAGAATTTTATTCTATCCCTCTTTTAATTTCTCGGATATTTAATGTTTAAACTACTTCCTGCTGAAACAGATTAGTTAGAAGATCGTAAATATAATGTTAACGATAAATTTTAACAATATATTTGTTCATATATATATATATATATATATTAGTATAAATAGGGAGCAGACCTTCTTTTATACATATTGTGTTGAACTGAATTGCCTTAATTAAACATACCTTTTTTTTGAGCAGTTTTTCATATTTCCTTGCTAATTTTAAATCGTCTTGATTTAGCTGGTGGATTATTTGAGCGAAACTCTGGCAAGCCATCAATATTTAATGATTAACATAACATAACATGTCATGTTATGTTATGTTAATCATTAAATATTGATGGCTTACCAGAGTTTCACTCAAATAATCCACCAGCTAAATCAAGACGATTTAAAATTAGCAAGGAAATATGAAAAACTGCTCAAAAAAAAGGTATGTTTAATTCAGGCAATTCAGTTCAACACAATATATATATATGAATGATCAAACCACAATATGAAATGGGAAAACAAGACTAAGATCTTTCAACTGTAACTAGCGGTCTTTTTGATACTTCGACTCTGACGAAGCCCGCTTGTTACGGTTGAAAGATCTTAGTCTTGTTTTCCCATTTCATATTGTGGTTTGATCATTGATTGTTATTTCACGTGTTTATGTGAAATCTTTATATATATATATATATATATATATATATATATATATAAAATTATAAACAAGAAACACAAAGCAACCAACGTTTGGTTGGTTGCTATTTATTTTTGGTTGGTTGTTATTTCCTATTTTCGTCAAAAATAGAAGATGTTCCTGTTATAAATAACAAACTTTAAAAGGGATCTTAAAAATAAATTAAAAGTAAGAATTAACAAATTGAGCACAGTTGCAAGATAGTTAACGGACAACATGTGATAAAACCAGTCATTAGAGATTATAGACCTGAGCACATGTATAGAAATGTCAAGAATCATAAAGCAGGCAACCCGCTGAGGTCTATCATATCTCAAGTTGCTACGCCCACTTAACACAAGAGCTAAAACGCTGGATAAGATTACATCAGTGTACCTTCTAGCCAAGTAACTTCGTAAATCAACCGATGAATTTCTTAAAATTGTAAAAGTCACTAAACTAAAAGTAATACTGGCTTCCCTGGAAGTAAAAACTACAACTACTTAGATCTACAAATGCTATACTCTCACGCAGGCTGACAATACATTATGTTATGGAGGACATAAGGAACAGACTTTGAAAATATAAGATTGAAATTGAATAGAGAAATATTGATGAATGGCACGAAAATCCTCATGTAGACGATGATAATGAATACACATAATAGAAGCATATTATATATATAATATATATTATATATATATATATATATTGGACACAACGCTCTAAGACCTTTCGGTATAACATCATCAGAGAGATAAATGAGCATTAGAGCACTATCTAATATATTTTTTTTCATTGCAGTTATTTAATCCATGTATATATATATATAAACTATATTGACACAAAGAACACTGAGAAATGAAACAAAAACTCATAATATTTTTCGATGTCCTCGTCATCAGGAAGATAGAAACGAGTCGCTCCGCTGGCAGAAAACGAACCATCTATATATATACTTAAAGATTTCACATAAACACGTGAAATAACGATCAATGATCAAACCACAATAAGAAATGGGAAAACAAGAATAAGATCTTTCAACCGTAACAAGCGGTCTTCGTCAGAGTCAAAAACCCAATTCAGTTGGGACTCTGACAAAGACCGCTTGTTACGGTTGAAATATCTTAGTCTTGTTGTCCCATTTCTTATTGTGGTTTGATCTTTGATATATATATATAGGAAAGAGAAAAACAGATAAAAAAAGACACAAAAAAATCACAACGATATTTCGACATCCGTCGTCATCGGGTGAACTAGTCTCTTTGAGTAGCTGAAGCTAACTTTATATATATATATATATCTATTTAAATGATCAAACCACAATATGAAATGGGAAAACAAGACAGATCTTTCAACAGTAACAAGCAGTTTTTGACTCTAACGAAGACCGCTTGTTACGGTTGAAAGATCTTAGTCTTGTTTTCCCATTTCATATTGTGGTTTGATCATTGATTGTTATTTCACGTAGTTATGTGATTCACACACACACACACACACACACATATATATATGCACCTGAGTATATGTATTGTGTGCCTGTGTTTGACCGTAGAGATACTTTATAATAAGTAGTATGTGACTCAATAATCATAAATTATTCGTATAGTAAGAATTTATTAAAAAAATTATGTCATTTGAACTAGTTCGTTGATAAATAAATAGCACTTGTCGAGGTAATTAATGCAGCCAACTTTATTTTAGTTGTTATTGTTGCTGGAAACAATACTAGGCCTGCTGGGAGTGGCAGAAGAAGTCTAAACATGAGCCCCAGGCTACCGGCTCAGTTTAATACCGCACCGCTCTCATCCCCTGCGCTACCTCCAGCCCCGAAAAACCACCACAAAAAATCACTAATCATAATATTTTAGCCTCATTAAAATAACTTCTCTGTCAGCTTTTTTATTGTTTGTTTTGATCCTAGTAATCATGAATTATAATTTATTTAGATGTTTTAGTGAAGAAAAAATATATCAATTAATTTTTGGCAGCTGTTACTGAAATGAAATATATAAAAACCATTGCATAAATATCTCAAAAATAATAATCTATTCCATTAGTTTTTGTTCTCATTTATTAAAGAGTTTTTATAGGAAATCTTGTTATGTAGTCAGTCTGAAAGGTTCGCTTCAGAATTTTGTTTGAACTGGAAAACTGATTGAATTTGATTAGTTAGTTCTATTCTTTCAGATGATTTATTACTTATCAATTATATGTGCTGCATAAGCATATTATATATCTTAAAAAATTATGCCTATTTATATACTGCATATAATTAGAAATATTCAAATACATATAAATCAGAAAAAATACAAAGATCTTTTAACCATAACAATCGGTATTCGTCAGAGTCAAATCTCAACTGAGTCTTAATTTCTATCTTCCTGATGACGATATAATCAAATAAACTGGATTACTTTTTCGTATGTCCTTTTTGCACGATTCTAGTTCCTTCAGTTGGTGTAATTGTTTCTTTAAATTGGGTATTTAGTATATATATATATATATATATATTTATATATGATAAACAAAATGCAATCAAAAAGACTAATTGCACTTAAAATAAACCGTGACTTATACAAAAAAAGGTAACAAAAGACTCATTTTTAATATTTTGACCACCATAACGGTCGAAAATTGAGTACTTTATTAGGTTTCTTTCTGTGTCACAGTTTATTTTAAGTATATATATAGCTCACCAAGGAATGAGAAAAAGGTATATATGATGTAATTTTCTTGAGGTTTGAGGTCCAATGGTTAAAACTAGTCCATTTGCCGACGTTTCGACATATATTTATGTCATCTTCAGGGCTACAACATGTTGTAGCCCTGAAGATGACATAAATATATGTCGAAACGTCGGCAAATGGACTAGTTTTAACCATTGGACCTCAAACCTCAAGAAAATTACATCATATAAATATTGGGTCAAGAAAACAAATCATGAAAAAGATATATATATACATCGGACAGTGGACGCATTTACGTCTCCATTCCTTCATTTTTTCTCCTTTTATTTTCTTTCTTTCTCCTCTCCTGAAGACGGCAAGACGCCGAAATTATCGAGATTCGTGAGTGTTAGTCCTTTTTCTTGTGTTCTCTAGCTGTAACTTTAATTATATATATATCGGTGTATTATTTAATCAGGATTCCCAGTTTTAAATTTATGTGCGATATTTAGGACTCCCAGTGTTATAGAATGTTTATTGTATCCAATGGTCATATGTTTGCCCTATGTGTGTTTTTTGTGGGACTGCCACTGCAACATAACCTATATTTTATTCGCTAAAAGTCGTTAGAGTTCAGCATATATAAAAAGGTAATAAATTAGATTTGATAACAAACAAATCATCAAATATGGGAAGAGTATATTTTTTTAAAGAATATATTTATAAATTTATAAAAGCTTGACTATAATGATTGATTAGATTCAGTTTGTAATTGCTACTATTAAGTTAATCGAATTTTATGTTATATAATTGACCAAACAAATTAAATCAATTAGATAAAGAAAAGGAATGTTAATGGAACTATTAATAGTCGTTAAAAGAAACTATTACCCCATATTATATTTTATTACATGAAATTATCTTAATCACTGCTGGATACATAAATAACCAACTAACATACATATGTAAAAAAGATTAAACGAAGCTTGAAAGCAATATTTACGATCATATCATCAATAACAGCTTAAATTGAAAAGTAAACAAGAGAATTACGTAACCTTCTGCAAATTTTACCTTCTATGTTTTTTTCTAAAATTGATCAAATTAAAAAAAAATGTTACAATTTATAAAGTTTTTAATTAATATGATTCGTTGAATGTGCTATAAATTTTAGTGGAATTTGAAGGTTGACTAAAACTACATGTAGGAGAACGCACACACAAACATTTAGTGACATCTATAAATATACAAATCAAGCGTAAGTCTGGCTGTGTGTTCATTCGCTCTATAACAAAGATCAACTACCATCCAGTTTGAACCAAAAATGTATAATTTTTTTAAACATTTTCCTTTTCAATGCTTAATGAAAAAAAAATTGAAAAATTGGTACACATATGACTGAAAACAGTGTTCATATAAAAAAGTCGTTTGTTTATCATATTTTACTACTGAAGTGGTCACATTAATTGCTTCTTAAAGAGTTCTATGTGGATGACTTGTAGGACCAGTTACAAGGATTTAGAAGTTATAAGCGTTATATAAAAATATTAAATTTGAAAGTAAAATATTTGATTAAATTATTAAAAATTTTAAAAATTTCATTCTATACCTACATCTTTTATGAAAACATATTCTCTGTGACTCAGCTAAGGTTTCAAAAGATCAAACACACTGAAACTGTGAAATTGGCGTCCACCATTAGTTATTCGGGTGTTCTTATCTAGCCAGGGTTCTGTTAAATTTTTCAAGTTTAAGATCAGATGGTGTAATAGCCATTTGTCTTTTATTGTGCTCTCTTGAGGGCCCAGGGATCCCCAGGGAGGGTTCTCCTGCTGTCCTTAAGCAGACCCCTCATTCCCAACTGCCTATCCATCAGCGTCCTTATCACGAGAAGAGGCAACAGATTACTTTGATTGGTAGACTGGCTACCAGGAAGGCTTTGTAGCCACTAAACTTACCTCCAGCTAAAGCAAGCTCAGTAGGAGCTAGGTACGGAGTTCTACCCGAGAATTGTTAAAATATTGTCTATACTATGGGGGTTGCGAAGCCCATGTGGAATTCCTTCAGGTTTTTCATATGCCCCGACGTTGGTGTTGGATTCGTAGCGGCTGTGGTTCCTCACCCTCTCTTTCTAGGTAAGAAGTAGTATATTCTCGGGAGGTTGCCTCCGGAGCAACAAGAGGAGACTGGACCCTCGACCTTTACCATTGGGTGAAGTCACCAGTTGACAGGTAGACTTTATAACTGGGTCACAGGTTAATATAAAATTCCCTTCGGAAGATATTCATATCCGTGTAATCAATTCTTATTTAAATATTGAATATAAACAATTAAAAACTGTACAGCCTTATGACAAATCTCGCTGTCATAAGCGAATGAAGAAACAAACAAATCATAAACAAATGAGGCAAAAAGCAGAAATAGAACAAAAAATTGGAACTTGTAAGAATAGGTAAGGCAAATGTGTGGCTTCAAGCTCGCGGAATATCACGACTGTTAGACAAGGGAAACCATTAGGAAAGCTGCGGCTATATTATCAGCTACTAACTGATCTAATTTGAACATAACAAGCCTGATAATAGTCGAACAGTCAAAATTGACTGTTCGACATATGGAACTGAATTGTACTACACTTCTGAAAATCTGTAGTACATGTGGTACTGAACACTATTACAGCTCTGAACTACTGAACCACAAGTGGTACTGAACAGTATTACAGTTCTGAACTACTGTGCTACAAGTGGTATTGAACCCTATTACATTTCTGAACTACTTTGCTACAAGTGGTACTGAACAGTATTACAGTTCTGAACTACTTTGCTACAAGTGGTTCTGAACAGTATTACAGTTCTGAACTACTGTGCTACAAGTGGTATTGAACAGTATTGCAGTTCTGAACTACTGTGCTACAAGTAGTATTGAACATTATTATAGTTCTTAACTCCTGTGCTACAAGTGGTACTGAACAGTATTAAAGTTCTGAACTACGAGTACTATGCTACAAGTGGTACTACAGTTCTGTACTACTGTACAACAAGTTTAATAAAGGTGGTGAGAAAGGTTAAAACCGCAAGAGTAAGTTTTCCATAAAGACCTAAAACAACTGTAAGTACGAAGACCTATCAGGATCATTAAAAAGAAACAATATAATGAAATAATATGAAAAATGATTTTATTGAACAATGCATACCGTTGAAACCCTGAAAAAAACCACGAGATTTTCATTTAAGTTGGAAATTGTTAACATTTTTATTCTTTGTCCAAATACAAAGAACATTATCAACATAGCAGAACCTATATTTGGTTTTTATATTGAAAGAAGTTCATATAAATGAGAGACAATTTCCTAAAGTTAATCCAAATTTTTATCCATAAGATTTATTAATAAAAATAACAATGGAAGACATAAAGGTTAATAACAAGATTAACATAAAAAAGAGAAGGAGACAAGTAGAGCAAAGTTCCAGGCCCTTAATACAGTTTTCATTCCATTTCATTTCAGTTTTTAAGGTAATTATTAAGAGGACATTAGTGAAATGGGACTTGACATAAAATATCAATAACAAATTATATTTAACAGGGGTATTTTTAATATAATTAAAAAATCAGGTTATAATTTCAATTTATTTCAGTTTATTAATATTAACCACATTTTTAATTTGTTGAATTTGAAATGAAATCTATCTATTGTAAGGGTACTGGCCAACCACTTCAGAAGTTCATAGTCACAGACCCAAACAACATAGCTAACAACGGGGTAAACCAGAATAATTGAATTAAATCAGGTAAATTGAATTAGTGGTGAGGTTTTTTGAGTAGCGTATGCTTATTGTGATATCTCTGAATCTATAGCTATTTATTCATTTCGCATCAGTTTGCAACGCTTTCATTTCTTCACGATTGCCGTTCTATTATTTTCCTGAGGATTTCGGAATTCGAAGTTATGTTGAAACTTCACGGTCTGGTCTTTTTTCTTGTTGCTGACTTTAAAGATGAATTGATTTGTCTAATTAATTAAATAGGTGGTTGGTTTCAACTGTAGCTGCGACCTACTTTTCGTCTCCATCCCTCTATCCTCCTCAAATTGGAGACTTTAATATGTGCTTTCCCTTTTATTTGTGTTTTTTTGCTATCCGTTCTAGATCACTTTCACAATATTTAAGTAAATATCAAAGTTCAAACCACTATCGGAAATGAGAAAAAGGACTAAGATCTTTCAACTGAAACAAGCCGTCTTGTAGAGATTTCAAGAACTCAGTTGAGATTTGACTCTTACGAAAACTGCTTGTTATGGTTCAAAGATCTTAGTCTTTTTTCTCATTTCTTAGAGTGGTATGAACGTTGATTGTTATTTCACGTGTTTATTGTTAATCTTATTAAATAAATATGTGGTCTGTTTAAGCCATGAACATTTGTTTCCGATGACGATGGATGTTGAAATCTTGAAACATCCTTGGTGATGTTTTCATTTTGATTGCATAGTTGTGAATATTATCATACAACAAAACTGAGAAGGAGTAAAATTCTTCATTATATGTTGAAAAATATATAATTAATTACTACCCAATGATGGTACCTACCAGTATGTGAAGAGTAAATAAGAAAAGTTGAACATAAATGAAAGAATGATGAACTTTTATTAGTTATTAAGCTGGTATAAATGAAATAAATTATTAAAAAATATGTTATTAATTCGTAGGGTATGTTTCTTAAATTAGGTTCGTTCACGAATGGATTGAATGAAATAGGTAGGAACACGAACGGAGATGGCAACATTAGGTAATATTGACTTTGATAAAAAGGAATTATACTATTTGATTGGTTGGACTGCAGTTGAATATTGTTGATATTTCTTTTTTTTTTGTTTTGACTTTATCAGAATTGGATCAGGTTGAAGCATATGATTAGCTTGGTTGGACTAGTTGCAATCGATAAGAGAAGAGGAAACGCGTCTGGCCCTATCAGATGGACGGGCTGTTTTCATTAGCCCTATTGTCCTTGTTACAGGTCCCTGATGGTTGTTTGACACGAATCTATCAACTGCCCTTGTTAATCATCCCTTTATTGGCAAACTAATGTCCACTCACCACTTCCTCTATGAATCACACACATTTGTCCTCACCTACTTCAACAGTTTGATTCGTCCATTATTTCTGAAATAACAAGCTTGGTATTTCGTACATTTGTACCTAACAGTCAGAAACTACACTGTTGCTTCTACCTAAGAACACATATTAACACATCACCCACCCTTAAACTTTTAATGCGGTAAATGGAAAAATCCTATGATCTTAAAACTGATCACATAAAGTATCATTATGACTTAAAAGTCAGTGAGATAAAATAATAGTTTTAAATCATTTCTTCGTAGATCCTAAGATCTTAGCTCATTCTCATGATACATTTTTTTCTTGGGAGAGGTAGAATAACAGAGAGAACAATTTTTTTCTGACATCATCATATCGTATATGGAAATACATGATATCATATTTGTAAAATTTAAACTTTAGTAATAATATCATGTTCTTTGGTGACCGTAACTAAAGTATCAAACAAAACAATTTGTTGTGTAGTTATTAAAGTCAATACAAGTTATATACATTATTGCAACGAGGCTAAATTACAACTAATTTAAAAGATCAATTACATTTCATTTTTTTCAAATATATATATATATATATATATATATATATATATATATATATATATATTGGTATACTTTGGGAGCAGACCTTCTTTTAAACATACTTCATTAAATATATATTATATATTATATATATATATTATAAATATATATTATATGATACCACAAACATGGAAAAGTAGCATTCGAAACCTTGAAAAGGTATGTAGGAAACATACTAAACTTAATGTTGGCAAGATATTTAATGAAGTATATATATATATATATATATATACACGAGTTCGAGATTAACAAAGAGCAACACACAAAGTAGGGAAACACACTTACAGACTCAAATTTTCGGGTAATCTGTCTTCAGGAGAAAAGAGAATGGGAGACCAAGCACGTTGTAGGCGCAACGGCAAGTAACCTGAAGACGGATTACCCGAAAATTTGAGTCTGTAAGTGTGTTTCCCTACTTTCTGTGTTGCTCTTTGTTAATCTCGAATTCGTATTGTGTCCAGTTTGGATCGTATTTCGTTTTATCAGTGAATATATATATATATGCAGCCGGAGTTATGAAACTTATCCGATCCGAAACCAATATACGTGATATTAGATCAACTGGAACGCAATCTAATATACGTGATATTGGACTGATTGGACTAGGAAGTTCAATTTTCCAGAAACAGTTGGAGCTAATGAATGTATATAATTAATAACGATAGTTAAATAAAAATAAAACAAATAATCAATTGTTTGTCAAGAAGTTGATATTATGTTTGCTTATAATAAACTTGACTGTAGGCTATTCCAGATTTTATTATTTTTGTTACTTTAATACATTATTTTGTTTTATTCGTTTAAAATTCTTTCCATTAGTAAAATTAAGAACTCTAATTAGCAGAATTATTAAATATTATTCTTTTAAATTAATGGGAATAACATAAGTTTATAAATAGCGTTTTATCTATTGGTATAAATTATACTCATTTGTATTTGTTTGGTTAATTCTAAAAATATTCTGACTTGCCTGAAATTTAGTACACATACTCTATAATACAGAAATTACAACCAGTAAACAGTAACCTAAACGAAAATGACAATTTAATTATTCTTATTGCCATTATCATCGAAGTAAGGAATATCAGATTTTTTTAAATATGATTCAGGAACTTGGGAGTAACATTTAATTATCGGTACAATTTTAACCAGCATGTTAAAACAGTGTGGCAAAAAAGTCTGCAAATAGTAAACGTTCTTTCACGTTCAGCGAAGGTCTATTCGGGGTTAGGCAGTGAGGCACTCAGGACAATGAACACTTATGAGATAAAGACAATCATAATGTATGCTGCAGAAAAACAGTAAGCCCTGGAGAAACAGTTCGTAAAAAACAAGCTGATGTGAGCCCAAAGACTGATGGCACTGCGCATTGTAAAAGGCTTTCAAACCATATCGTACAAGGTATAAATAGTTGTGGCAAGTATTGACCCCATTGTGTTGAAGTTATTAGAGCTTAGCAGCTTGAATCATCTTTAAAAAAAATGGAATCAAATGGTGCAGAAGAATATGAGAAAGCAGTTGGGTTCACAGAATGGCTGAATCCTGCCACAGACTTAGAGTTCGACACCATCAAGGAAGCTGATGAGTGGTATGAGATTTATACGAATGGTAGTAAAATTTCAGAAGGAATTGGTTTTGGATTTGTGGTGTATTAAAGTGTGCAAATTGTCGGAAGTAAGAAATTTCCATTGGCTTCTGTTGTAGTTTCCATTGGTCTACAATTACAAATAATATTTCCATTGGTCAACCAGGCAGAAATGTGTACGACCCTACAGGCAATGATCTACTCGATAGGAACAGAACTCAACAAAACATTCATTCAAACTGACAGCAAAATATATCCATTAAAACAATAAACAATAGGGATATTGAATGATACTTTGCAGAACAAATAAGAAAACAGCTTGCAATATCGAGGGGAAATAGGCATTGAGTGGATCAAAGCCCACGAGGGGACAGGCAAACAAGTTGGTGAAGAAAGCAGCTACGGAGGATATCATGCACGGCGACACCCACATCCTTCCTGAAGAAGAATGAATAAGAAGAAGAATAAGAAGAGGATGGAGCACCCAGCAAGGAAGAATATAAACAAAGAAATTCATTCCGACTATAAAGACAAGGGAAAAGCTTGAAGAACTTACAAATAGATTACGGACTGACTCAGGTAAAGACCGGAATGGACGAACTGGACATTATTCAAGAGATTCCATATCATTCAAAAATCAAACTGCATACGTGACGGACTAACTGAACAGGAATAGGACCATTTAATCTATGATTGTTCGAAATTAGTTCCTTACCGACAAAGATTAATACAGACAATGAACACTACAGGGTATGATTGGCATATCAAAGAAAAAAAATAATAACAAGACAATTTGCGCGACTTCAAAAAATGTTTATCTAATATTCCATTCGAAGTGTTCTGACAGAATTAGATAATTGACATTGAAATTAATGAAAGTATATTGGATTCATATGTATACATTTTTGTTATTTACTCATAGAATGTGTAATATTTGATTTGTATGTTTATTTAAATTTCATATATTATATGTAGTTGTATGCATGCTATACGTAGTGTGATACGTGCGGTTGTAAATGAACCATACTAATACTTCAGTCTTTCCTAATAATATAAACAAATAAATTCAAGTGATTCTAATTTTTTTGATAGCAAAATAGTTTAAAATAACCTTGTTTTAAATAGTCGATTACGATGTTTTTGGATAAAAATATGTACATCAGTCAAACATAAAGCACGTGAACAAAGATGTCATACTTCATAATAATAGAAGAAACTGTTTTGAAAATTACAAAATAGTTTAAACTTAGAAATTGAAACTGTTATATTACTTTATTATAAGTAATGTATAGTGATTGTGAAAAAATTAGGTCTCGAGATTGTGAAGGGATTACGTGTTTTAAGGTCCCAGAAGTCGTTTTATGAAGTTTTTTCGATGATGTTTGGGTGTATGTGAGTGAGTGGCTAGGTATGTATCTAAAGTTTATGGTCACGTTACGGTCCAGAATCTTTGATGGATCAAAATGATGTTTTACAGAAAAATGGGCCTCATACTGTAGATAAGCCCTATTGTTTGGGAGTAATTATCCATGATGGGAGAGTCATTTTTTTTGCCAAAAACCTGTTTTTAGTTAACATTTCAGACATTTTTCAGACAAAATAGAAATATTTTCAAGTTTTAAATGGGAAAATTTTTCTTAAATATTCAATGTCTAAGGAGGTCAGTTAAACTATGTAAGAGATCCACTGACTATTGAAAGAAAGCCATGTTCTCCTGTAAAATATCATTTCGTAACACGAAATCTACCTTTTCGCTTTTCAAAAATGTTATTACTGCTGTAGTTATGCTAATGATGTTATATGCATCAGTGATGTGATATACAAAAATAAGCATATATATTAATAAGTGAATCAATCACTATCTGTAATATCTCCAGGAATAAAATTCTAATAAACATCTCCCATTTAGATATTTATACTATTCCTAAATGGGACATTATATATTATATACCCAAGAAGTTTGATATTATGTTTACTTATAGTAAAGTTGAGTGTAGGCTACCCCAAAATTTTTTTACAATTAAACAGAATTACTAAGTCCAAACTTATCACTAACAAAAAGTTAATTTTTGATTTTATATTATCAAAAGATAGTATTGATGAAAAATTGGACCTTTATTTTTAGTATATTTTAACAAGCATGATTGAATAATAATGAGAGCTTTTTTAAATCCTCATAATTCCATTTTATATATGTGTTTTAAAAAAAACACATATATATTTTTAGTACATGTAAATATGTAACTGTAAAAATATGTTACGTATTTTTGACTAATTCTAATTTTATAAACTTGAATCAATATAAGTAATTTGTATGTGAAAATAGGTGAATAACAAACTCTGTGATTTAGAGGTCACTGGAATCAGGAAAACAAAACAAAAAAACTATTACAATTGACACATTGTTACATAGGTCAGGGGTGAAATGTGAGAGGGCAGTGAGATATAGGGTGTGAGAAGAAGCAGAAGAAGAAAGAGTGAGGGTGACATGAATATAGAGAGGGGTGAATATATGACAGGGATGAAGAGGGAGTGAGAGCAAGAGAGGAGATCGGAATCAAAGATGGAGGCAAGCGTAGAGGTTTAACATTCAAAGTTTAAACGAGATTAGTTTAGATCTAACATTCAACTACAAAATTACTACTATGATTTTTTAAATAATGTCATTATTTATATTTATCTAGTATTTGTTTTATTAACTACATAATTATTTTACATTTTTTATATCCACATCAAAAATTTGTCTATTATTTATCAGCAACGAGTTGAAGACCTTCTATTTTACTCTAAATAAAGTTGGAAAGAAGCATACAATAGCAGAGGAGATAAACCGGCTCATTGCAATTGCTTAGTAAAATTATATAAAACAACTGAACTAAGAAATTTAATTATGTATTGTTAATTTAATTGTAATGAGTCTTATTTAAGTATTGCAAAGAAATTATTTTAGATAAGCTTTATAAATTCTACCTTTTAAATTAAAACTAACTTGGTTTAATATTGATGGATCAAAAAGAAGTAATTACTTCTATTTAACTTTGAATACAGGTATTCTGTATAAAATATTGCATAAAACACATGTGAAAGTATATATAAAGAAAATTATGAAAAATGGTATCACAGACAATGCTCTAAGAAGAAATAGGTATACCTTAGTATGATGGGACGTTATTTGGTTCTCATCTCTCTGGCTATGCGCGAAGACTACTGGCGGACTGACGTGTTGAGACCTGCATCCAACTATAGGGTTCAAAAGTTCGCTTACATTCATTCTACTGGGAAAACTACCCCCCACTATATCTTAACAATTGCGTCTTAATTTATTATGAGAGTAAATAAATGTCTCATAGTATTTCAAGCAGAAATTGAATAACACAATCTTCTGTTTTATTCAAAAGTAAAACGGTATTTATCAATGTTTCTTTCTTGAACTGATTCAAGCTCAGTGCACTAAAGTAAGAAGTTTAGTGCAAGTATTTAATTTTTTATATTCGAAGTTTATACCAATTGAGAGCGACATTGACATAAATTAACTTCATATTTATACAACCATAACAAATTAAAAATGATAATTATTATTTAATTACCAAACATAAAAGTTTCTTCATATTACTTCCAGAAATGATTTAATTTATTTCATCTATTGATAATCGGTTTAGAATACAATAAATTAACTTTACTATAAGTTTAACTTTATTAAAATGTAGTAGACAAGATCAATTTTATTTGAAGATTTTGAACTATTTACACTATTGATGTCCCCTGAATGCATTTTTTCATTTTTTTATGTCTGAGTGTATGCGGGCGGGAAGAGTGTGTAACAACGGGTCAAGTCAGACATAAAACTGTGCAATTTGGCAAACATATAGTCATATTTATGATAAGGCTGTATAGCTTTTGGGCAAAACCAAATAATAGTAGCGTGTATTCTACTGTAAAATATTTAGCAAACAGTTTTTCACTCCTCTTACAATTATAAGACGAAAAATTTAGTGCATAATATCAGATAAGGACTATAAATAAAAATTAATATTTTTAGTGCATTATAATAATAACATTCAAAGTTAATAACTGTATTCAAATATAATAAACTTGAAATTACTTTAAGAAAACCGAATATTAAAAGGAATGTCAAGTCAATCAAACTCATTGTTGTATTATTTTACTATAAGTAAAGTATGGTAAAATAAAAAAAAAATTGATCTCAACTTTTTAATTTACATGTTTGAAGTCCCTAAAGTCCTATTCTGATATTTTTTCGACCATGTTTGTGTGTATGTAGGTGGGTGGGTGTATATCTAAAAGCTTCTGGACTCATTACAGGTCACACCGTTTGATGGACCAGGTTCATATTTCAACAAAAGTTGGACCTTATTGTGCAGAAAGTGCTTTCTTGAAAAAACTTGAGACCAAGTTTTTCTCACATGGTCAACTGTAGTTTACTTGCTCAAGAGTCAGAGGTTCCAATGTTTGTTCTTCCATAAACCTGAAGGACAGATAATGTGGTATATACAGAGGCATTTGCTTAACACTGTTCTAATAATGGTATTTTCTACTGTTCTATAATATCTAATGGTATTTTGGAATACCAAGTATAATAGAATTTTTGATTCCGTCAATGGCGGTAAGTTTTGCTAGTTAAGCTATAAAATCGAAAAATCAACTTGGAATAATAGAATACCTGCTGTACTTGTCAGATTTTTTTACATAAAAAATCTGAGACTCATTGAAGTGCGCAACTTTTGTTGGTTCAATGGACAAGAGGTATGTCTATTTTCATTAGGTATCAACATACTAGGAATAATGATAAGCTTAAATATTGGAGGAGTAATATTACACCAATAATGACAACTAATGTGGTATATCTGGAATATAATTATAAGTTTTTAGGTAAACAAGCATCCTCAAAAGCAACAACAACAATATTAATAGCGCGAGTCAACAAAATCTGTTCCACAAGTTTTTGTTAACGAAATGAAACTCTCTTAATTTTAAATGAGTCACTCTAGGCTGTTTCAGAGATTGAAGAGACTTTCTGTAATATGCACTTGAACTTATTAAATTACCACTAATATATATATACATGTACGGTTGGGTCTCCAACCGTCGCTTCGCAAGTGCGCTTGGTATCCCTATCTTACCAAGGTGGTGAACTCTTCTGATGACGGTTCAACCTTAAATTAGAAACAGTAAGTGTGTTTGTTCCTTTGCTCTGAGTCTTTAATTCGCCGTGAAATGTTTGTTGTCCTTTTGGATCGTTTTTCTGTTTACAATATATATATATATATATATATATATATATATCGGTTTGAACCGTCTTCAGGAGAGATAAGAGAGGGAAACCAAGAGACGGTTGGGTCTCCAACCGTCTCTGAATCAGTGCGCTTGGTTTTCCTCTCTTACTCGTATCTCTCCTGAAAACGGTTAAAACCGAAAATTAGAGACTGTAAGTGTGTGCTTTTTATTATTTTATGTTTTTTTTCTACATTGAACCATATTTGTCCGTTTTGGATCGTATTTCTAACAAATAATATATATATATATATATATATATATATATATATATATATATTCATCCAGAAGCTATATACTCGTTTACAACAATCATATACAGATTAATTAATGTAACTGGTGGACTTCTCACAGCTAAAACTGTGACTACTGAAGGCTTATGCAGTGAGATTTCTTACTGCGTACTCTAAATAAACAATGTTACTTTAATAAGTAGAAATCAATTATTTCAAGTTTCATAATACCTACCATAGTTTTTGATATTAATCTACACTATAGACATATTAAGACTCAAAAAATTCTTATTTATCAATTACTCCCTCATGAAATGAGTTTATTACATTTACTTCTAGTAAGGTTCAGTGTAGGTCATTCTTGATTTTTCAAATTTATGTAAATTAGTGTTAAATATCATTTATTAATTTCTAGTCTTATGACGTTTTTTCAAATTAATTTGTTTTTATTATCATTTTTTAATTGAATTGTTTAATGTTATCATCAATCCTAAACTAAAAGTAATAACGATTATTCGTCTAGAGTCATAGCATATCTACAAAAATTGAAAGGGACTACATTCAACTTGTTTATAAAAATCTATTATCAAACTTATTAAAGTTTAATATATATATATATATATATATATAATATATATATATATATATATATACTTTAACACAGAGAAAAGAACACAGAAAGACACTACAGAACTCACTTCGATATTTCGACATCCGTCGTCATCGTGAAGAAGTGCGAAGTACTCGCGTTGAGAATACTTATATAAGTATATATATACAAATAGTAATATGTATATATTACAATTTGTAATATATTAATAGAATACCTGCATAAATACATATGTACAAAAAAACTTATCTATTTAAAGTTTTACAGTAAATAAATTTTATTATCGCTAAATGTAGGATTTCTGATGAAGAATATACGTTTAATGTGAAGTGAATATTACTGAGTTCTTATTAATAAATGAGAAGTATGATATATTAATGTTGGAAGATGAAGTAAGATTGCCGCGACTGTGACTGAGAATGAAACTTATTTGTTCATTCAACACCAGTCGCTGGCTTCAGAGTCATTTGGCGCCTCGCCCACTAATAGATCTAGATGATATAAAAGCATGTCCCCTGCATGGTTATTACACAGGCGCTGCACAAGAGTGAGTGCTTACCATTAATCTCTCATCATCACAGAGGCATGTATTCGAGGGTGCTAGGCCTTTTCGGTACAGGTGTGCCTCTTGTAATCACGGCCTGTTCCCCAGATGAATGGCTAATCTGAATGTCTCGCTAGGTCTCTTCGGGAAACATTAAGATGTTCTCAGGCCTTACCAAATGTGGTGTTGCACTAATGCAAGTGCAGACGACTTTAATAGATTTATATATGTGGCTGTAATTGGTCTATTCTTTGAAGTTTAAGTTGTTGCTGCCCCATCCTTCTTTTGAGAGTTGACCAGTAATATTATTTGCTACTATTTCAATGCACTAGGAATCTATTTTATGAAAGCTATAAGTAAACGATTAATTCTAGAAATAGAACAAACCGCCATACCTCGTATAATGCTGCTGGAGTTGTCCAACCGGTTTCAGGCGTCACCATCCTCGAAGGGAACCAGTCCATACCTAAACCGTAAAATACATTGATAATAATTCCACAGGAAAACAACTAAGTCAAGCTAACATTAAATGACTAAGATTTTAATTTTCTTTATTATCAAAATTAAATACATGCGAATTATTTCCCCAACTTGACATAAGACGTGATTTTGAAAAAGTCGTATAATCTTTTGAAACGATGGGAGTTCTCATTCTTCGTGGTCCTTTCGTAGAAGAAGAAGCAATTGTTCATGCTCCACTTGACATTGACCTCGGGGCATCCGCTGATGGCCGTATTCGTTGACCATTTTGTTTCTAATTCACTTTCTACTATTCTATAAGACTTTTTAAAAATGTATGTTGAACTCAACATCTTCTTCTTCAATTATTGCCATTTCATCTGTTTGAAACTTTTTTCTTTTTATTTAGTTAGCGTTTTTATTTTCACCAGGAAGCTTTCTTTCCAATGTCTTGAATATATAACTCCTGTAATCTTTTCAATTAAATGATTAACTTCTAAGTCACCAGCACCAAGTAAACAGACTTTACATAAAAGCCTGTTTAACCAGTTCTTTTCGGAGATAGGTAGTACTCAAAACCGGTCGGACAACTTTAACGGCATCGTACAAGGTATGACGGTTTCTTCTATTTCTATTATTAATTATAATAATCTCAGTGACACCAGCAATATGCATGAATTTGATTAAGGGACTTCAGCTTCTGTCTACATAAACCAAATATTGTAAACTGACCTTAGAATCTAAACATAAGATTATGAAATGTTTAACACTAAATATACCATTAATGATAATACAAATACATTTAAAAAACATAATGAGCCTAGAACTAAAATAGCAAATAACATCTGAAATTAAACCAAACAAACTTAAAAGATGTCTTTTATATCAGTTTATTTGAAATAAGTACTTACAGGAACTCTAGTACTATTTGGCCTTAATTAAACATTCACCTTTGGAAAACATCCCCTTCTTGCAACCACAACTGTGTTATATGACTGGCTTTATAAAAAATCAATTAAGAGTACCTGTCATATATCCGAATATTTTCAATAAATTGGGAATTTATAATAACACTAATGTTACGAATAGAAAAAAATATGGATAATTTAACATCAGTGTCCTGCTACTGGTTTCTTAACCTATAACCATGAAATTCTCCCATATTCCCCTCCTTCTTACTCATTCACGCTCTCACTCTCTCTCTCATTCTCTCTCACTCACTCTCTCTCAATCTCTGTCTTTCTCTCTCTCTCTCTCTCTTACTCTCTATCTCTTTCTCTATCCCTCTCACTTTCTCACACTCTCTGTCTCTCATTCTCTCTCTCTCTCTCTCTCTCTCTCTCTCTCTCTCTCTCTGTCTCTCTCTCTTTCTCTCTCCACTCACTCTCTCAATCTCTGTCAGAGTATATAGACTTTTAATTGATGCTTACAATTACTGATGAACCAGTCCCATAGCATCATCAAAGTATCAACAAATTGTTGCACTCAAAAGAATGACTAATATTTCTATACACTATCCAATAAAGTTATCAATACTTCTGAACTTAACTACAAATTTCATTAAAATCCATTATTTTTTCAATTAATTGATTCTTTATTATGAACTTGATAGTTCAATTTATGAGTTGACATTCTGTATGGAGAATTTTAGAACATATTAAGATATTAATATTGTTCGATGAATTTACTAAAATTATGTTTCAGAAATGCCTTTAATTATGTAAATTACTATGTGTTAATATCTCTTAACTCTCCTTTCTCCTCTTATGCTATCTCCCTCACTCGCTCTCTCTCTCTCTCTCTCTCTCCCTCACTCGCTCTCTCTCTCTCTCTCTCTCTCTGTCTCTGTGTCTCTCTGTTTGAACTTAGGTTGACACAAAGCACCTGTAGGTGCTTGACCTCTCTACATATTTCCTGTTAAAGTTTCCTTAAATACTAGAAATAGAGATACATTTATTATTATTATTATTATTATTATTATTATTATTATTATTATTGACAATTTCGATGATTTATTCCATTATTATTAAATAAGGAAATATATTTTGATCGTTTACTGTAAGAAGTTCATGCCAATTTATTTTCTAAAAAAGAAATAGAGACTATGCAGTTGCTTGATGAATCTGAAAGCAATTTCGTTTTATTTCTGACATTCAAATAGTAAATTGTTTTTATTAGCACTCCATAATACAGCTGGTAGGGAGGTTTTGTGATATTTTGAGTGATTGAAAGGTACAGCAGGGGGAATTAACTTTGATTGTTTTGAACTGTTTTTGAAAGTAGACTGTAAAAGCAGCCTAGCATGATTGCATTGAACCGCTCAGTTTAGTGAATATCACTGGTGAAGACGAACACAGTCAAATTGTCCATCTAACCCAATGGGTGATCAAGAAAGCAACAATTACTGTTAAAAGTTTCCTTTCACTAAACATTTCCTTCCATTATCCAAATTGCATCACATCGGTCTGATCGTTAAGTAATATATATGGAACTTTGTGTTTAACTGGGAACCAATTAAACAGTCGAGATAATATCATACTGTCATGAAACGCCTATAAAACTAAATGGTAAGCGATTAAAATTTACTTTGTTGGTAAATTATACCGACAGAAATGGAAACAGTAAACTGCTTTAGTGACAAACGACATGCGCAGTCAAGTCAAATTGAAATCCTTTATAGCTTTAAATTGAATTAACTCATGTGATAAATGGAAAATTATTTGCATAAATTACAGTTTTTATGGTGATTCTCCCGTAAAACACAATCAGTTTGAGTAAGTATCTACCTTCAGCAGTACTATGAAATTCATAATTAAAGTTTAATTTCAAAAATCTAACTTTTTTTAGTAATTGTTCAATCTGGTATTTACAATTATTTGGTTATTACTGTCATATTAACTCAATTAAGTTAAATCACAGTACGTTTTGTGAAAGTTCTACTTGATTATATTAAAGACTTCCCAGCCTCCTTCTTCCCTATAATCGGAAGTGGAATGAGAAAGAAAACTACATGTCTTTAAGATGAAAATGTTTCTATACTTTTCTAAATACGTTATGTTGATACATTCTTCCCAATATGCTTTTCAGAATAATTAGTTAGGAAAATGGATGGTTGTCATGTGATTGTGGAATTTTTTTTGCGAAAGATTTTTTTTGTCTTAATGTGTATATATATATTACAGTAATAGAAATTGAGAAAAAGTTTAACTTTTTTATTTTTTAAAACAGTTAAAAGCTTTTTATTTCAAGAACTTTTTAAGAAAAACATAAAAAAGATTACAACAGGCTTTGATCTTAACTTAAAATAAGCATTTTACCACTTAAAATTGTCTGGTTTTAATTGTCTGGAGTTTTCAATTGATCTAAGATTATATATATTTTTGATTTATCAGCTGTATTAATTTTAATAACATTATCTTTCCTACGTTTGGAAGAAGGCCACTACTACCTCATTGTTTTCTATAAACCTTTCTTTAAATTTTGGTTCAAAGAACTTCCACTATTTTGATTTAAATGTTTCTTCCCTTTGCTTCACAAACACCAACCCTTTCAAGTCCTTTACCTTCCCTTACGTCTACATCTTGTTAAATGACTGAACTTTTAATATTGTAATTCATCAAACGTACGAACGCTCAACAATATCTGAACTTCAATTACTGCCATCCTTCTCATATTAAAAAATCTTAAGGTTAAAGTTAAAAAATCATATTAAAATTAAGGAACTCGTTCTCCTTTGTATAGAATTGAACCATATTATATCCATACAATATAATATTTAACATAAAATAAAAAAATATTAAAAAGTTATAAAAAGTGATATAAACAATTTGTCGGTTACACATGTTTGAGTTCACAAGTGAGTAGCCAATCTATATAAAGTTCGCGAGTTTGTTTGTTTGTTCACTCATTTTCCGTGTAGAGACCTGAAATTATTATAATCTTTACTTTTGTTGTGATTGGCTTTGTTGTAGTTCATTTCATAATAACAAATCCTATTAGGATGTAATGGTAGCCCAGTGTTTTGCTACTTGCCTGGACTTTCTAGAATATTATTTAATAATATTTCTCATTAGGGGGTCAGGATAGCCTATAAAATATAAGAAACTATTACATTAGAGGTTAAAAAATGAATAATTTTAGAAACAAACTGGAACACAACTGTCAGATAAAAACGAATGTTCTAAGGTAATATTATAAAGACACATTCCTTTCAGTAATGTTATTTTATGTTGATAAATAAATTGAATATTTCAATTTACAAGTTTTGTTTGTTTTAAATATATTTGACTGTGTATATAACTTGAAATGATTTTTTATTTATTTAAAATAATATAAATGAAATTTTGTTAATTTTAAATGATTTTTATTTTGCTAAATAGACTTACCGTGTATATATCTTGAATCATGTTAACAGTACTACGAAAATATCAAACCTTGGGCCATATAAGAATCTGTTTCCGTGCCTTATTAACAAGAAACAACAATTAAAAAAATTCCTGTCAATCATGTTTAGTGAATCTATTTCAATAGGTACCTATTTTTATAATTTCTGAGTGACACAAAGTGCCACAGGAGTTTAGTATTTAATATTATTAGACTAATTTGTTCTTAACTTAAGATAATTAAAGACAAATACACAAACATTAGTAAATATTTGCCAATGTTGCTTGAGATTATTAATAATGCCCTAGAATTGGATAATAAAAGTGAACGATGTAAGTTATATAAGAAGGATGCCACTTATTCAAGTATAGATATTGTTAACGTTTGTACGTTTAGTATATTAGGATTTTACAAGTTCATTCATTTAAAACACATTGATATTAGATGCTTAAGAAGTTAAAAATGAGGCTGTTTGAAGCCAAGAGAAGATCAGAAAGTTTGAAAAGCATGGGAAAACAAATGAATTTTACAGTGTCTCCAATGTAACATTATTAATGACTCAAAACATTGAAACAGTCGCTGATATTTGCTTCTATATTTTTATTTGTGTACTATTTTATGCTTATATAAAATATATATAACAAATTATAGTTTTTAAATTTTTAAATCAATCTTCTACAGCTAGCATTGTCGTTTTATTTAGGACTTATATAGGATCAAAATTTAGAATCCTATAACAATCATACATCTACGATATTGTTGAATACAGATCGAGGAATGCAAAATACACCATGCAAATATTATAAATATAAATATAGAGTGGGGAAATAGTGAGAACAAAATAATCTGTCTCTCATAAGTAAAATATAGATGACGATTATTTGAAATGACTTCTTAGTACCAAAGGCAAAACACGACCATTACTGTAATCCTTGTTTTTCTTTGAGATATAAAAAGGACAGATATATAGCCGGTATGTCAGAGTTCCGCTTTCCTTTACAGTTGTTTTGCATATATAGTGCCTGAATATTGTTATTTTGTAGTTTTCCATCGTATATATATTATTGTGATGATGCCATTATTTTTGAGCAGCAGGGTTAGGTTTAAAGATAAACTAAATTATTTAATGAAATCCATATAAGATTGAAATATAAATTAATATAGTATAAATTGTTCTTGGTATATTAGATGTTGTTGGCCAAGTGTGATAGTTATTGGAGCAGAAATGCACAGGTATGTAAGTAGGGTGGAGGTGTGGGAGGTGTAGTTAGGAGGATATCTTTAGAGGGGCATTGTTGTTGGTAATTGATAAAGAGAAGTAATGTATGTTGTAAGGGTTTGGTTAAATTGAAATATTTGGTAAGGGATAAGAAGAAAAAAAGAAAGCCAGTATGGAGTATTTCTACCGATGGAGTCGGTAAGGTACAAAGAGTCAGAGAGGCTCACATGACTTGGGGCTGGTTTATAAGGGTTGCAGCAAATATAGCATCAGATCCGATCGTGCTAATAAGGCGGGCCGTTTCTATTTGTAAATTAGATTCCTATTGGCTAATTGGGAGGAGAGAGGGGGATGGCTGGCGCCTATAGCTTTCAGCCTTTTATGAAATACGACTGTGAACTGCGCCTGACCATCTACATAACAAGCTCCTAAACGTCAAAACAGGAAATGTTAAACAAATCATCAACCGCCCCCACACTCTGAGCCGCAGTTCTCAATATATATATCTCCATTGTACGGCCATTCTACATGTGATCGTGCCTGGTAATTGAGCTATCAGACCTGCTGACGCAGTCGAGCGCCTCAGGCTGTGCTTATTCAAACACGGCAAGTGCTTTCAGCCTCCCCTCCACCACTCTGTCCTCTATCAAACTATTAAATATATCAATAAATAAAAAATCAACTTTATTCAAATGCAATTATTTATTTCTTTTCATCGTTGAAATAAATAATCAACTACTGCTATTAATAAACCTAACATAAACAAGAAATAAAGAAATAGACTGTTGTTTTCAAGAAGTTTCTAACAAATAAGTACTTTTAGTTATTACTTTGTCCATGTAAATATCTAACTTCACCAGTTTCCGCTCATTAGTGTGTGTCTACCACAATAGATTCATTATGGCAGTCACTAGTCACCCGGGTAATCTGGTGTGGTCTGTAGTAGCAAACTGACTCAGAGTTCAAAAGACTTGAGTTTTCAGTCGTTATCATTGACCAGGAGTTCTAAAGACATGAGTTTTCAGTCGTTATCATTGACCAGGAGTTCTAAAGACTTGAGTTTCCAGTCGTTATCATTGATCAGGAGTTCTAAAGACTTGAGTTTTCAGTCGTTATCATTGACCAGGAGTTCTAAAGACTTGAGTTTCCAGTCGTTATCATTGATCAGGAGTTCTAAAGACTTGAGTTTTCAGTCGTTATCATTGACCAGGAGTTCTAAAGACTTGAGTTTCCAGTCGTTATCATTGACCAGGAGTTCTAAAGACATGAGTTTTCAGTCGTTATCATTGACCAGGAGTTCTAAAGACATGAGTTTACAGTCGTTATCATTGACCAGATGTTTTCTTTTTCTACTGCTAGCACCATTTCTTAATATATGGCTACATATTAAAAACGGAGTTTACCAAATTTCTGTTGACAAAGTTTCCCTATTTTTATTCATGAACAACCAGAAAATGGCATATACATTATATTTTCGGTTGCATTTTTCTCACAAAAATAATTAATGGTTTTTTAAATCGTTATTTTCCTTTAAGTAAAGTAAAGTAAAGAAATTGAATTCAATACTTCAACAGATACATGTTTTGTGGTCCCAAGAGTCAATTATTGAAGCTTCAATTGTTTGTTTTTATGTGTGGATGTGTGTGTGTGTGTGTGTGTGTGTGTGTGTGTGTGTGTGTGTGTGTGTGTGTATATGTGTGTTTTTAAAAGATTATTCTGCTCGCTCCATACAAATATTACATGCATGTAGTTATAAGACATTACTATCATGAGGTATTACAATAATTTTCTTAGAGAGAGATCAAAATATAAATATAATCAATGTACAATATCACTTATGTTAATACTAAAGAGTTTAAAAATGTAACACTTAGTAAAATAAAATAATACAAATAAACAGTATTACAGTAATTGACTTTTTTGTTATATACTAGTAAGGTAAGTGTGTGTACAATAAATGTGTACATAATATAGGTACACTATCATTTGATTTAATGCTGAAAAGTTTTCTATATTATAACACTTAGTAATATAAAATAATATAACAGAGGATTATTACATAACACTATGACTGTGAAATGTACAACTTAATAAATATTATTGGTTCAGAGTTATTCACAATTATAGAATTATAAGTATTTTAAATTGCCTGTGTGTGTGTGTGTGTGTGTTTGTGTGAGTGTGTGTTTAGTATGCAATTTCCGATTACAATATACATTGGCTACTCATATTTACAACATTTATCAAAATCGAGTTTATTTACGAAATGCTCGAAGTTCCTGCACCAGTCTGAGTCACTTAGGTTCTGTGGTGGCCACTTCATTGTTCTTGTTACTACTTCTCTTATTAAGCGACATCTGTCGCTGTCGAATATTCTACAGCCCAGAATAATGTGAGGCCATGTCTGTAGTGTTGTGTTGTCACAATGTGTATGTGTGTGTGATTTTGTGTGTGTGTGTTGTGTGTATGTTATATATATATATATATATCTAAAAAGATTTCACATAAACACGTGAAACAACAATCAATGATCAAACCACAATAAGAAATGAGAAAACAAGACTAAGATCTTTCAACCGTAACAAGCGGTCTTCGTCAGAGTCAAAAACCCAACTGAGTCAAACTGAGTCAGAGTCAAAAACCAGTTGGGTTTTTGACTCTGACGAAGACCGCTTGTTACGGTTGAAAGATCTTAGTCTTGTTTTCCCATTTCTTATTGTGGTTTGATCATTGATATATATATAATATATATATATATATATATATATATTATAATATATATGTATAGTTGGGTGTATTCAAAGAAGTACACATTACTATTGTAAACACATTAGAGGACTCAAGGTTTGAACGATTATTTAGATATTTCTGTAAAGAATAACCCTTCTAATGCATATAGGCTGTACTTATTTTGTCCAAAATTATACCATAAGATGTTTCTATTATTTATAACGTAACATAAACGTGTGTGTAGTATCTCATAGCAATTTTTTTTCTTTCTGATTAGCTACACAAGCAAACTACTTTCTTTACAATTATTTTCTAAACTTAGTGATTACGGATTAGTTGAGAATTTAATTACAATCATAGGAGGCCAGGCCAAGCCTGTACGATGTCAGGTGCTCGTTAAAGATCCGTACTCGAAATGTACTTGAGTGAGGCAAAATTTAGGACTCCAAATGTAGAATCTGTAGAATCATCGATCAAGCAAAAAGCCGGTATACGGCTGTCGTTATCACCCGTTAGGGGATCGGTTTAAACAATAAAAAAGAAAAGTACAATCATGGCGTGATCAGCATGCTTATGTAGTTGCAAGTATGGGAACAAAGTTACAGTATATTAGATAAATACAAATTGGATTTTAAATTGAAGCTGTTTGCCGATGAGTTCTAAATGACAGCAGAATGGTGTTAATATGCATGAGCAAGGTGCCATGACAGACAGATCCTCTAACTCCAGAGGCAATAGGGCACGGCAGCTGGTCACCACGCGCGCACCTGCTGCCACAGTGCCTTATAACCTTCTTTAGCGCTCTCCTCAGCAACACACCTCCAGGCTTTTAACATTTCACACTCATAAATACTGTAAAGAAAATTACAAAACCTTCGGCTGGTTTTCAAGTAAAGGTATATGAACAAAGAACTTGTAAAACCATCATTTAGATTAGCTGATACCCATCTAATTGCAGTAAATAGACCAACTATCTACTTCAATTCGGAATCTTGTCTAAAATAAGCAATTATTCAAAACAGCTGGCAACCTCTGCCTTGAATAATACCTCAATCTCACCTATCGCAGGAGGCATCGCCTTGGCTTCAGGCTGGTCCATTCACCTTAATTTACTCATTTTAGAGTTGTGATTGCTCGACAAGCGCGTCAACACAATACTTCATATTCAAGTCTTAGCAGCTTGCTATTCTCTAAATGAGATTCAGATGAAAGGAAGTTATGGGTAAAAGACACCTCCCCTTACGTAGACCTGCAGTCTTCTACAAGGAATAGCAACTGATTCTTAACCTTGGAGACTTTCCCATACAGCTAAGAAGCCCCTCCAACTAAAGCCCAATACAAGATAGAATTATTCAGTATTCGTTAATTAAAGATTAATTTATATTATACTGAGTGCAGTCGCTCTCATGGCATTAAGTTTATCAATATTCTTGACAGCATCAAGTATTGTATTTCAGTTTTAATATTACCTTTGTTTTAATATTTTATTACAATATTCAAATTTTTATTAAAAAACAAATTTACTACAGTTTTGTGCTAAATTTGAAAAACAATTTCAATTTATGATTATTTTTTCTTTTATATTAGTAAAATTTAATAAAAATAAAATTGGTGATTGATAAATTTAAATAAAACTATATTTAAAACAATCTGGAGTGGTCTGCACTAAAACCACCCGAACAAACGAATAATCAGTAATTAATTAATTTCTTTATTGTAATGTGGCTGTTGTGTAGACAAAGTACAAAACTCTATCCTAAAATTATAATCTAACTCATTATCAATCTAATAACCGATTTGGGTCATTGTGGTCAATTTTCCAAAATGTGATCAATTTGCAATTATCAGAATATTAAAAAAAATGGATCAGTTTGTAAAGTTAGTCAATTTATAAATTTCAACAAAAAAGTAATAATTTTTATAGTATAATTTGATAATTTCCTTGGAGATGAAACTTAATAATTCACTTTTTATTGTAACAAATTTATGGCAGCCTACATTCAACTTTACTATAAGTAAACATATTATCAAACTTCTTGAGATGTTGAAGAATTAGCTTAAAATTAGTATCTGTTTTGAAAGAGTCCATTCCTCGTCCTTCAATAATACCCAAAGATAATATGATTCATTAACACAAGGAAATCTACATCTGATTTTAATATATAGTTCAACATATAGATTTATTAAAGTATTTTGTTAGATAAATCCATCATACCATGAAAAGCATCAGAAATTATATCTTTCATAGACCTTAATTTTATACATGTAGGAATTTTATTCTACCTACATCTCATAATAAGTGATAAAATCATAACATAAAGTGGGCATAAATTAAAATAAACATAAAATGGACCCTAACGCCATTTTGGTTAAAAAAAAAAAACTCAACTAATGCCGCACATAATGATCTATTTTTACATATAATTTCATTTAGATCTGTCAAACCGTATGACTTTCAAAGCTCCTCACAGGCTTTCAAATTGATCAGAAGTCAACATTTTTACAATTTATTGAAAAAATATATTTTCAGTTATTTTAAAAATCTTAAGAATTTTTGTTATTGCTTTTTTTGTCTTCCATGATAGAGATTTTGCTTACGGATTTTTTTCAGTTATTGATTTTGTAGCTTCAAAGATAGTGAGGAATTTTCAAGACTATAGATTAATACAGGGGTGCTCAATACGTCGATCGCGATCTACCAGTCGATCGCGATCTACCAGTCGATCGCGAGGCCAATAGTGGTAGATCGCATACAACTTTGAAAAAAAATTTGTTTCAGTGCGACAGTCAGCCTATCTCTCTTCTCTCTAATCTATCTATCTATCTATCTATCTTTTTTCTTCCTGTAGGATTGTGTGTGTGATTTTGATCCTCCTACAAAGCTTCTGTCTTTGAGCACAATGCAAAGCTACAAAAAACAGCTGTATTGTTATTTTATTTATTTTTATTATAATTTATTTTGAAATAAATGATTTAATGAATTGTTATTATTATTATAATTATTGGCACCACAAATGTGCGTAAATGCATTACACCTCCTTAACCAAAAAAATTATTATTATTAATATTTTATTATTATTATTATTATATAGTAATCATAAAAACATGCTGAGAGCTTATTTTTTGCACTATTGGCTCATGTGGTAATGCAAGGTAGGATGTCAATAAATTTTAAAATAACATACGCGTTTTGGGTTCGGTAGATCATTTTGACTTGGTCATTTTATAAGTAATAAGTACTACTGAAAAGTGTGAGCACCCCTGGATTAATAGTTTAGGAGAAAAAGAATGTTATCTGAAAACATATTTATAGATTAAATAGATATAGTTAGATGTAGAGTGTGTGAGAGAGTGCGAGGGAGTGAGATTGAGGATAAGAGTTGGTGAAGTAGCTGAGAAAACGGGGCAGTGCGGAGGGGTTGATTATGTGCAAAGAGAAGAAAATGATATCAGAAAGGAAACCAGATTGTAAGGGAGGGAAAGCAAAAAAATAATTCATTACACATTGACCAGCCTGAATGTAATTCTAAACCTTAAACTTTATCAAGTTGGCGGAGCAGAAATGTACGGAACCAGCTGGTGTCCTGTTACTGGGGAAAATATTATAATGAAATACAAAAAAATGACTTAGGTTTTTATGAAAATAACACAATCAATCAATTGATTATATATAAAGTAAAGTGGTTATTGAAAAAAATCTGGATTGATCTTTAACCAGAAATAAACATATCAAACAAGTTGACAATTTATCTTGATTTATTGGATTTATTTTAATGTGGCTATCAATTAAACCTATTATCAAACTAACAGAAAATCAATTTAGCTGGTTCTTTTATTTTAATTGCACTTTATCCACTTTGTCAGTTATTACAAAGTAATCATTGTTATAACTTGGCAGTCTGACAACTTAATGAACATGGGTCTTAATAGTCGTAGTATTTCCTCAAATTTAAAACGCACCAGCTTCTTATCAAGCCATATTCATATTAAGCGAATATTTAATAAAAAGCTTAAAGTTTCTTTTTAGAAACACGTTAAGCTAGTGGATTAAAATTGGTGCCTTCTTTAGAAATAAGGTATGATAAGAAACCTTACCCATTTTTTGTGTATAGTATTTTTACGATTTCAATGGATCAAAATTTTAAACATATTTTCAATTCAATTTTTGATTTATAGAGACATTTTTATTTTACCAAGTCTAGATTTTCAATTATGTGTATACAAGAATTGTTAAATATCTACAGTAGGATTCTCAGCTTTGCTTGACTCTTGCATGACATGCCTTTCCCGAATTGTCAGAATGTCTTTTCCCTTTCATTTCAACATCGTCTTTTTCAAAAATAGTTTTACATTTTTCTCACAAAAATGTGAGACGATAAAAAAAAATAAATAATTAATCTAACGGTTTAAATTCAAGCCAGGTTTGGAGCGTGCTCCTAGGAGCCAAATGTGGGCTTCCTCAGAAGATTTTTAGACTAATTTGTCTGTTATCACTCGAAACTCTCAAACAAGGCCCTAAAATTTTTGGGCAAGCTAAAGTCCACAAATCAATTTATGTTTTACACCAAAATGGGCTTAATGGTGCAGATGTGTCCAATTTTTTGGGGGCTATTGGTCCATTATTATTGAATAATGGAAAAGTCATATTTTTGGACGAAGTGTGATTTTACACACATTTTTTTTATCTTAAACTAATGATCCTACAGACTTAAAATTTTTGGCATTACTATGGAAACGAGGAAAGCAATGAACGAAGAAATCTTCAGATTTTTTAAACAACAACAACAAAATTTTTAGAATGAAATGTAAACATTTTGGATTATGATTGAATCTTTAATCTTCTGAGGAGGATACAAGTCATACCGTTAGACGGATCAAAATGAAATTGTAGCTAAAAATAACACATTTTGCAGGGATGATGTGAGTGATTTTATTCCAGATTTCATTAAGATAAAGAATAGTTATGGTAAATTTTATCGTGCAATAAAATGTTTATTAACACTAAACCACTGATGATAAAAAAAATCAAATTTAGCCATAAAGTTAAACATAGTATTAGGACTTTAAACTTTTTTTTTATAGAATTCTTATTATAGCAAAGATCAACATAGCTATAAAAACTGGAAATTCATCTTAGAATAATGGATCACCTTCTGTACTTGTCGGATTGGTTTTATATTTACTTAATTTTTAAACTTAATCGAATGAAATAAAATGGTTATTTAGAAGTTTAGAGAAAAGAGAAAAATTATAATGAATTAATCTATGTGCGAGTAGGAAGAATAATATACTGACGTTTAAAAAATAAATCCCGCCAATCAAGCATATATTTTCAGATACTTCCCTTGGTGTATGAATGGCTGAGTAACAAAGTGTTCTAATCAAAACTCATGTTGCACCCTTAAACAAATTTAATATCACATATAGTTCTTTGTGTGTTTATGAACACTATTATTTTTCAGTAACATTAAAAAATGAGAATTATCCTCTTTTGTTCTTTTCTACAAAATTGATACTGTATTTAAGTTACGATGAACATTTTTTCTGACAATTTTCTGAAAAAAAGAAAAACATTTTCTTTAACAAAGTAATCATATTGGTATAATTTTTGAATGTAAACAAGTTTATAACAGACGCCTTTGAATGGAAAAATGAATTAATAAATAAACTATAGTATAGATACAGTGATATAGTAAAAGAATAATTAGGTAAAACCAAGTATTGGATTTACGACAGATGTGAACACTAAAGGATGTTCTCAGGGAGGTGTACTATCACACCTCCTAATCACTAATCTAGTGCACTAATCATTATTCTAATTGTAGACGGTGGATGACCTACTGAATACTCTATGTAATGATGGTTATGATACGCAAGGATAAGCAAAAGACCTTTCATTCCAAGAAAAGTAATGCTTGATGGCACTGCCTTAAGATGGTGCATACACCCCGAATAGACGAGGGAGTGGTAGAGAAGAAATGTCTGGGGAATAATACACCAAAAAGATAAAAACGGTCCTTATATCTTACTCAAGTAGATTAAACATTAACCTGAGGCAGTCAAAGTAACGGATTTACTCTTGGAGGTTCTATGGATGAGACATCTCCCACTTAGACATTGATATTAAAAATGATTAACTTCCTGATTATTAACAAATGAAAGGTATAGTGCATGAGATCAGTTAAAAAAAAATTAATGGAATGAGTTATTAATAGTCAAACTAATATATCTTATATATATATATATTTGTAAATTTGGGAGCAATCCTTCTTTTATACATGTTTTGTTGAACGACCTTTGTACTGTGGCATGAATAAATTTCATTGTCCATCTTTCAAGTTTCTCACCTTTGTTTTAAATCTTTCTGGTACTAAATACACTAGTTTTCCAAATTATTTATTATTTATAACTGACATGTATCGGTCTCCTTGACCTTCTTCAGAGTTAATCATATTTATAAAAAAAACTTATTCCTACTAACTACCACTATATACACCATACATTTCTTAAATTAACACTATAATCTTCGATAACATCCAGAAATAATTCTATTACCAAAATAAACATTTTGTTTGAAGCAGTTTTAGCCACCTGTCATAATCAGGTGTACCACTTAACTTTATAAAATGTCTCTAGGTTCCATCTGTTGGGTCTTCAATCTTGGTTCGTGTTCCTGCGTTGTTCTAGAATATATTTTTAACATCCTGTTGAATCCTGTGGTTTGGTTGTTCATATTTGGTTTCAGTTCTATTTTCTTAAGGGCTTCAGCAATTTGTAGTCTATTGTGATCATTTTCATGGTACAAAACTTTAGTGTTTTTCACCAGCATTTCTCGAGTCAGTTTGGTTTTATGTTCTTTTATGGTATGTTCTTTTGGGGCTCCAGCAGACAGATGCATTGTAAGTCTTCTTGAAACGGTTGTTGTTGTTGAACCAATGTATTTTGATTTTAGGATCTCACAGTTTCCTATTAAGCAATTATATTGGTAAATTACATTGGTTCTCTGAAGTTGTGGTTTTAAGTGCAGGTTGTTTTTTATTACCATATTGGATGTACTGATACTCTTGTAATATATCTTGATTTTGAGCTGATCATCTGCCTTGATGCATTCTGTGTTGTCCTTGATTATGTTCTTCAATATTCTTTCATCTATTTTGTAAGCCTTTGAATATTGGTTTTTGTAATAGATGTTATGAAATGTCCAATTTTTGATTGCTTTTGAATTTTCTTGTTGCCCAATATTTACTCGATTGATGTATAACAGTAGAATATCATCGAATTTGCTGTTGCTATTGCCATTGTTAATCAATACCTGCTTTGTATTTCGTATGGTTTGATGAAACGTCTCCCAATTAGATGACATTTTATAGACTCTTTTTTTTTTTTTTAATTTTGTATTTTATTTCAGC
Organism: Hermatobates lingyangjiaoensis; assembly: GCA_026182355.1. NCBI lineage: Eukaryota > Metazoa > Arthropoda > Insecta > Hemiptera > Hermatobatidae > Hermatobates > Hermatobates lingyangjiaoensis. The sequence continues at coordinate 4,947,691 of JAPFBL010000881.1, forward strand.
ATGTTCTACAGTGTATTACATGCATCATAGTCAAATTGTATGCAATACTTCATTAACATGACATTAACATATGCAATACTTTCATTAACACTACAAAGTACTTATTTTAACTTATTTACATTCATTCATAATTCAACAATTAATTATCTTTTTCTTAAATATCTATGCTGTACAAAAATTTTAGAAATTCCTTATAATAAACTTTTTTAATTAATGAGGAAGGCCTAACGGGCCAATCCTCTCCACACACCAAGACCTTACGTATGAGAGCCAGTCTTTGTGGTTCCCTCAAACAGCAATCGTACACCAAGTGACTAGGAGATTCAGGTGTCTCCGCGTTACATGGGCATGATGGAAACATCATGACACTATTTTCATAGGCTCTATGAATAAGCGTTTTGATAGTACCTTTTTTGTACCTGTCTGGACACTCACTATCTGAATTTAAATGTATTCCATTGTAAGTGGATATAAACTGAAGTTTGTAATTCATTGTTGCATTCTTTCATAGTAACATATAGAAAATTTATAATTTTGTTGTTACTGATTTCTTTTGTAAATTTTAGTACTGAGTTAGTTTCAAACAACCTTTTAAGTTCGTCAATTATAGTTATGAACATCATCTACTATAACAAAGCAATCATCCATATATCTGCAATAAAGGCGAGGCTTTTTCACTGAATTATTCATCATGACACTATTTTCAAGATGGCACATGTAGAAATTTGCAAAAGTGGTGATCCCATAGCCACTCCATCTATTTGGTAGAACAGAGTTCCGTCAATGTGAATAAATGGACTTTTCATGGTACACAATCTCAGTAACTTTTCCATAATTGATCTTTTGAAGGGGGGAGGTGGCAGAGAGGGGTGATTGTTTGCAGAATCACAGATATTTTAATTCACACCACTGTACAAAGCTCGTTAACAAAACATATATATATATATATATATATACCATGAGAAACGAAAAACGGTCTGGCAGGACAAATAATAATTAAAATAAGCAGTGACACATAAACAGAAACACAACAAAGACTCAATTTTCAATATTTCGACCGTAATGGCGGTCGAAATATTGAAAAGTGAGTCTTTGTTGTGTTTCTGTTTATGTGTCACTGCTTATTTTAATTATATATATATAAATGATCAAACCACAATATGAAATGGGAAAACAAGACTAAGATCTTTCAACCGTAACAAGTGGTCATCGTCAGTTCAGTTGGTTTTTTTTTGACTCTGACGAAGATCGCTTGTTACGGTTGAAATATCTTAGCCTTGTTTTCCCATTTCATATTGTGCTTTGATCATTGATTGTTATTTCACGTGTTTGTGTGAAATCTTTATAAATATATATATTTGACAATATCTTTCATAGATTATTTTGTTGAAGGTCTCGAAGTGGACACAAATGATCACCTAGATTGAATGCTTTGTGGTTTCAATTAAAGAGCTCTAGTCTGATATACGGGGGGGGGGGGGGGGAATAAATGTATTTTGACAACAGTGTAAATAATTAGATATTCATATGAGTACATAGAATCAAGTGAATGAGTTAATAAACAATTTGGAAATGTCTGCAACTATAAAAACAACCTGCTGTCTCGTGAATGTTTGCGCTACACATCTCAGTGTTTGCAGAAGTGAAACTAACAAACAGACCAAGACAAAAGAAATTAAAAAGTAGCAAATTCACTATAGTTTAATACGCTTATTCCAACTGAAGGGAAATGTGTAAAGAATACTATATTTTCAATTGAGAATTACAAAATATAAATTTAGAACATCTATTAGAGATTTGTCGACATCTGAATAATTTGTCTACTATGAATGCAATCTGTATTTCACATCATACGGAGAATGCTGACACCAGTCTAGAAAAGGTAGAATCCTTGGATCACATTATATCTGAATATGAACCAATCACCGTGATAAATATACTTCTCTATGTATATTTATGAAGGTCATTCAAGATTTTTAATCTAACGTTGAATTTAGTCATAACAGTGTGATTCATAATTTGAGAGGTATGTCCAAGGGTTCACGAGTCTGATGAGATTGAAACCCTCAGTTGAATAGTTTTAATATCAGACTTATCACATATCAGATTTGTCAATGATTTCCAGTTTCTTAGAACTGATAAAATGATTATAGTCACATGTATACATGATAATTGATGATTATGTATGTATTGCTAAATTAAAACAAAACAAAACTCAGTTGGTTGTCAACGAGTTTGATGTTCTGTTTACTTATAGTAAAGTTGAGTGTAGGTTACTTCAAATGTTTGGAATATAACATGGAAAAAACGGATGGTTTGGGGCATTTTATGATTTCAGAAAACTTTTTTTTTACTCTAAATGGTTATCTGTAGAAAGCTTAAATTTGTCAACAAATATAAGCTAGTAATATATTAAAAGAAAATCAATAAATTCTGATTATCACAAAAGGTAATAAAGCTATGAAAGGTGGAAACTCGTCTTGGACTAATATTTACCTACGTGCTTGTTAGGTTTGTTTAGATTGATTCATAAATTATTTCACTGAATAGAATCAACAGAATTCTTGTTTTCAGATTTAACACAAGTATTTTATTAATTTAACATAATAAGTAAGAACAATAAAGTATTTAACACGATATAAGCAAATGGAAAACAACCATGTCTTTTATGATGTTCTCCTGTGTTAATGATGGTTACCAAGAAGGAGTGTTGCTATCAATCCACATGCTATAGTCGTTAAAATATTATTTTTGGGTAATAGTGGAATCATGGGAGGTATTTATTCATTCTTTACGAAAATCCGGCTACTTTTTGTAGGCCATATCTCCGGTGATTCTTTAAACTTAAATTTTTGAATTATATATTGACATACTACAAATTTTCATGATTTTACAATATTTAATAAAAACTATGACATTATATATGACAAAAATCCATCAATAGCAATACGATAAGTTTAGGTCAATGTGCATCTTCATGAGAGAGAGCGTACCTATCACAAGAGCAAAACAGGTTCAAACATTTTGGTTAACAAGATAGAAAAACCATTAAGCCTTAAACGAATAATAAAAAAAATCTTTTCATATCATATTCTTGGTACTGATTGAATGAATAGATGTATCATTGCAGCAACTTTAGAGTAGATTAATACTATACTTATGCAAAGAATAATTAGTGTAAGAATAGATTTTACTAAGTTTACCAAAGTGATCACAAATGATCGCATGGATTAGAAGATACTAATTTCAAAAAAAAAAAAAAGAGCCACACTCTGATATACTGACCCATCAAAAATTAATAATGAAACAAGTAAAGGGAATTGAAGCAGCAAATCCTTTAGAATAAATTGGAACAATTATTAATGAATGGATGAAGAGGAAAGCAGTTAAAAAATGGGTACAACAAACGTATTTCATTTAGTTTAAGAAACTAATTCCCACTGCAGGAAAATACTATATATTCAATGCAAAGGTTTATACATCTATGTAAAATATTTCACCACATTTTGTTTCCTTAACTGCTACTTATACAAGATGTAGTTATTACCGTAGGAATAATGCAGACTCTGTATAGAAGTTGCAGAAACCTTTGATTACATTCTACTTGAATGCGAGCACTTGCCTTGAATACATGAAGATTTAGGTACCCTAATATATAATAAATATGAGTGGGACATAGAAAAATTGAAGGTCAATAAAGTGATTAAAATCTAAAGCTGATTTTAGAAATAAAAGAAAGAATCTCCATAGGTGGGATATGTCATATGTCATATGTCATATGTCATATGTCATATGTCATAACCGTAAAATTCAATGAGTCTGAGTCCCTGAGTTTGATAAGACATTGGCTTACTGTTCTAGATCAACAATTTCAAAGTTGTTATATCAGTCAAAATGTTTGACTGAAACTGGCATACCTGAAGTTTGATAATACCAGAGTGTATTTTATAACTTCATAACGATAGCTACATCAAAATAAAATAAAACTCAATTTATCATCAGTGGGTTTGATATAATGTTTACTTATACTTATTCCTCGTCTCGACCAATAATAGACTTTCCCCCAATGGACACATCTGTAGGGGAGTTCCCAAGGTAGCGGCTTGGCCCGATTCTTTACAACCTCTATTCCTTTGACTTTCCCAACCCCCTCCTATCATTAATCCTAACTCACCGACCGCATTGAGACGTTTCTGGGTTTCTTTGCCGACGACACTGCAGTAGCTATAGGTGCTGCAATGTGGGTTGTGCTACCAGAAAACTGCAAGATTTCCTTGATGGAGCCTTGCATGGTTTACAACCTGAAATTGTCTCTGAACCGACAAAGAGTGCAATATACGTTTCTGTAAAGGTACCCCTCCTCTTCCACCTCCTGTGTTCATTGGCAATCGAGTTATACCTACAAAACTCAAGTAAAATATCTGGGTCTCATATTGGACTCCAGATTGACATTCAGACAAATCTCCAGAACAAATCTAAGCTGGGGATATTTCTTATGTGCAATCTGTATTCCATACTCAAATCAAGAAATACTCCACAGGCAGTGAAGGACCTTGTCTATTAAGGTGGTCAGTCGTTCTACTATGACATCGGATGCTCAGTCTGGTTTGGAGCGGCGCCCACAAACAAGAAATGCATCCAAATAGTACAGAATAAATGTGCCCGCCTTATAGCTAGGGCTCCATGGTACGCCAGAAATGTTGATATTCAACATGATTTGGTTTGGAATTATTCTTTCTACATTGCTCGACTTGCCAGTAATGAAGACAAAAAACTTTCCACCCATCCAAATCTCCTTGTTCGGGAACTAAATCCTACTCTCAACCCTTCCTAATCCCACGATCCTTAAAAGTTTCTACTTAAACTAAAAATGATTACCACATGACTCCAAAATTATACAGTACCTCAGAAAATGCAAAGCTGAAGGACAAACGACCACGAAGACGACATATTCCCTTACTGACTGATCCCATTCTTGACTTTGTTTACTGACCCAACAAAAAACAGCAGGATGAGAAACTAGCAGTAGTGGGCCTCTGGTCCGGAACTGCTATTTACGACATGCACTGTTGTGCATGGTAATATTCGTTGGTCGTTGGTCGTTGGTTATACTAAAGTTGAGTGTAGACAACTCCAGATTTTTTTTCATTCCTATAATGAAAACATACTTTTTGTTGTTTATATTACTATAAATTTTTGAATCCAATCAGTTATCATTTAATTTCATCTAACTAGACATATTGAAAATAATTCAAACTAAGAAATAATAACAGTTTCTTTATTATTAACTTTACAATGTCTTCATTTTTATTAACTCTTCAAATGTTAGCCTAACAAATTGACAATGCAATTAATAAACAATGTCCGCAGTACCTAATAGCTATCAATGGTCTTTTACCGTTTTTAAAACCTTTCATAAAAAAAAAGCGTAATAGTAATTCATTTGGTGAATAGTGTTGAGTGTTGCTTGTCTTACTTGTGCCGTAAGTATGATTACCCTTCAGGCTATAATTGGCCAAATGGAATGACTACAATAAAATCAGTCAACCAACTCGACTGGTTGTCAATCAGTTTTCATAATACCGTAGTTATAGTAAATTAACTCCAAGCTCCAGG